>APFE031582009.1:0-10537 GCA_000404065.3 Pinus taeda
ATGAGAAATCTTTGAATTTTCTTAACATTGGCATGAGCATTTTAATGTTGAGTGTTGATCATTGCATAAGGCAATCCCCTTGGTGTTCTATTATTCAAAATTTAGTGGGGACGATTGAAATTCCATGGCCTGTAACTACAATATGCTGCTTTGAATGCATTGAAGGATATTGCGCACAGGTGTTATATGGTGTATGGTTGATGAAATATAGAAGCTAATCTCATTTTTGTTGGGATCTTGTTATTGCTAGAAAAGAAGAGCATGTGGGCTACAAACCTGTCAATCTGGACATTCTATTCAGGCAACAATATTGGGCTTGCTTCGTAGAAATTGAGGCACAAGACAATGTGAAGTGAGAACATGAGCAGACATCAGTACAAATTAATTCATGTTGGAAAATTAATTTGCAAAAACCATTATTATTTCTACAAGTGCATTTTTGGTCTGATTGTTTGGAAAATGGATAATATTGGTGAAGTATTAGAGTTGTCAAATATTGTAATACACTCCACATTTCATGATACAATGAAAATTAGAAAGAACACTGTCTGTGATATTAAAACCTATATGTAGTATACACAAGACAAGATAGAATTTTTGGAGCTTGAATATTAGCTACAACAAGAAGAATTAAAATAGAGGAGTCATCATTTTGAACCTGTTTCTATTTAGAACAATGAAATAGACTCCCATAAGCAGTAAGTTGATTCAGATATAGTGCCCAATAAAGCAGCAAGGTTACTTGCAGATGCAGAAATCCAATCTGCATTTCCCAAGCCCATCACCAGGCCTTGGGAAGAAATTGTTCACAACAAGCACAGAACAAGTCCTGGATATGACAAGGAGATTTCCTTTCATATTCCATACTACTCAAAGCCCATCCAATTTTAGAGTGCTAGATTTCTTCATGACAATTCACCTTCAGCTATTCCAGATTCTACCCCTCTTCCACAACAATAGGTTGTGAAATGCCAACACTGTGATCGGGTTGGCCATCTAGAAGATCATTGTTTTGATCTTCATCCATGTAAGCATTGTCATAAAACCAGCCATTCTTCAAACAAATGCTTCAAAAATAAACCTCCTGCAAGAACAAAGATTCATCTTGGATGGATCGCTTCTTGGCAATGGGCATCAACAGCCAAGAAGATATTTCAGTCATATGTCTGAACCTGTTCTAGAGTATTGAAAGTCTTGCAGTTGAGTTTTCTCCATCATCTCACCTTGTATATGACAGGGGGGAAATGATGGTCATCTACAAGCTTCAAAGCCACATCAAGCGAGCCTGAGCCACAACTTGCCATACCAAATTCAAGGTTGTAGCCAGAGACAAAGATGCCTCTGAGCATGCCTTCAGTTTGTGACACCTCTTCAAAGAATTGGGGACACTTCCTCTAGCAAAAGACTCCAGCTTCTTGCCAATTTTGGAAGAGTTCTAGGAATTGCATTAAGCATTCTCGAGTTGTTGGTAATCCTTAAACCATCACAGGTTGAGACTTCCCTTTTCAGGTTGAAGTTCTCCCTTTTATATGGGGTGAGACTTCCCTTTCATGGTTGAAAGCTTCCCTCTTCAAAAAATCAGAAGCACTTCCTATAGCAAAAGACTCGAGCTTCATGCCAAACTTGGAAGAGTTCTGGGAACTACACTAAGCGTTCCAATGTTGGTGGTCATCCTTAAACCACCACCCTTTATACCAACATTTCAGAGATAACATTCAGCCTAATGCTGCCATGCGTTTTTGCATGTTTTGTATTACAACTCTCTTCTTGGACTCATACATAACCCTTTGGATTAAGAGGGGGAATTTTGGACACCTAATCCTCTAAGGGTTGGTGTGGAAGCCGAATAGACTAAGGAAGTCCAAGAGACCTTGGGATGTGGAACCCAACAGTCACACCATGTACTGTAAATGTATATCATTTGTTAATAATAAAGGTACTCTCTTGTTTATCTTTAATATTCGGTTGATGCCATGTGTGTATTTAACAAAGTTTAATGTAATTAGATAGGGACATGGGTCATAGCTTGGAGGGCAGAAAAACAAAGGTGAGGGTAAACGACTGTTGCAGTGTTGAATATGTTGCAAGGAGCATATCAAGAAGGATTATCCATCCTATCAAGGTGGTAATCCTTAGATCTATAGTGCACAAGAAGCGCAAACATTTGGGGATGTTTGACAAATCATTCCTCGAATCTATGCAACATTACAAAACAGGAAAGCAAATCATTAGGCATCTATTATTGAGGTGGACAGTAAGGTTTGTGATCAAGTTGTTTCTATTTTAATTGACCCTAGATCTAATTATAGTTATGTTAATCTTGACCTAATGGATAAGTGTGGTTTGAATAAAGAATTACATGTAGAATCTTCATTAGTGCAATTGGTTACAGGTGCAAAGAAAAGAGTTCACCATTTGGTAAGAGCTTGTGCATTTGAGTTGAATGATATGCCTACATTAATGCATCTAAATTTATTAGGTATGGATTTGTTGTATATTCATAGTACTAAGGTGGATTATTATGAGAAGGTCAATGAGTGCTTTGATGATAATGGAGAACATAGAATCTTGTAGGGTAAGAAAAAGGAAACATTAGTTATAATGGTTATAGCCATATAGGAAAAACATAGTCACTGGAAAGGGTGTGTGTTATTTGCAGTACATATTTCCAGTGATAAATGTGATAGCCCTAGTAAAACTTTATGTAAAATAAATATAAGAAGTTCATGGAACACATAGTCCAAACTAAATCTTGAGAAAAACATCTTAGTGGGTGCTCATTTGGTTTATTATGGCTAAGGAAATTCGCAAAGGTAGTGGAAAAGTCTTTGGAAAGGAAAAGAAACATTATTTGGCATGCATTTATGAAACTAAAGGAAAATAGGAGAAAATGAAGGTGAAAGGTCACAAGTTGCATATGAGGATGAAAATGAAGGAAAATAATGGAAAACTGAAGAAAATAGAGGCTTCATAGATAAAAAGGATTTTGAGGATCATTTGGTAAGGTTTTGTCAGTTTAATTTTGGAGCTCTTTCTCTTTATTCTCTCTCTCTCTCTCACTCTTGGACACGTAGATTTTTATTGGAGCACTTCAGTATTGGATCAACGAAAGCAAAGAAGGCAAGGGGAAGCAAAGATCAAGCAAGGAATAATAGGATCAAGCAGCTACAATGAGATTATTTGCAAGTATTGATTTGCATATGTTTTTTCCTTGATATTTTTGGCATGCATGGTTATGCATGTGTGTTCTTCATACTCTTTATGTCATTGGCATGGGTTTTTACACATGTGACAGTGATTTTCAGCCTAGCCTTGACATTTCTGGATAGCCTTGAGGTGATGGGTTCTCATGTTTTGGTGGAGTTGGATTGTCGGATGGATTCAAAGTTGAGTGAGCTGGATCTATGAAAGGAATAACATATGGCCTAGTGATCTCTGAACTGAACTATGGATTGTCATAAATCCATGGCATAGTAACCCCTAAACCAGACTATGGGTTGTGGTAAAGATAAATTTTGTGTTGCCTCAATGGGCCTATGAATCCTCGATCAATGAATGGAGGGATATACAGTAAATCATAGAGGTGGGTGCCCTTGATCATGCCTAGGAACCCTTTTTTTGTCAATGGCGGGATATATAGTGAAGCTCGGAGGTTGATGTCTCAATTATGATCTAATGATCCCTGAATCAGACTCTAGATTGCGATAAAGCCTAGAGACTAGGAGACAGTAAAATTCCTCATGGTGAAGGTGGAGAAATATGTTGGAATCCATGCTCATTCAGTTTTGATTTTATTTATGAGTCCCACATTCATGCTTAGAATATGGCACAACGGTGACTAGCTGAAAGGGATATTTGGTTCATCCAATCTATGGTTGGGTGGTTAGTGGAAGTCCCAAACATAGTTGGATTTTTCATTCATTAATAAGAGTTCCATCTCCTTTTATTTCATGTGTAAATGTATTGGTTCGTATGTGGATTTTATGGTTGTTGCATCCTTATTATTTATTTTGTTTATATGTTGGTTATGATTATGTTTTATGACAGTGATGATGCATGGCACTCATCACGTTTTGATTTGTAAATGAATGAACCATGAATATATGACCTGATAGATGATAATGCAGCTAATGTGATAAGGTATCAATGCTTCTTGATGATTCTCAGATAAGTATAAGACATATATGCTTAAATCTATTGTTATGAACTTTAGAATGCATATTTTTGACATGTTTGATGAAATGTTTGTCATGGTTAATAGGGGTCCAATCAAGTCTATGTTCAAATATTTTCATTTGTATCTTTTCTTCAATGTTACTTTTCATTTATGGAAGTTTCATGAAGTTTCAGGTAGTGGCCTGAAACCTAGCCCTGAAAAACTGGAATAGAATCTGGGGTTGTTGGATATTAACTAGTTGAGAAAGGCCTCAGTTGTTTGCATTCCCTTGTTTTGAGAGTGACTGGAGAGCCCCAGTCACATGAATTCCCATTTCATGGCAGCAAATGATTCTCTAGTTTAGTAAGATGTTGGGTTTCCTCAGGGATTGGTCACCTAGTAAGGTTGGTTGGTTCCTAGAGGTTTTGTAGCAGTGTAGAAGGTCAAGTTGGTTTCATTTTGTTGGTTCCAATTCCTTAAATGTACATGGGGAGTTGAATCATATCATAGTAGCCTCTTGTCACATGTTTACCCCAGAGGACCAATTAACTTGGGTAAATGTGAGAGGAGGGTGTTACAGAGTGGTATCAGAGCATGGATCAACACTTGGAATGGATGGAAGGAATTCTTTTCATGCATACATGACAATTTCAAATGTGTTCTTTAAATTTGTGGAATATGTGCTTGTTGTGTATGCATGGTGGTGGTCATTGTTGTCGTTGTGTCACCATGTGGAAGTTGAATATGTTGTTGTTGGGATGCATTGGTCATGAATGAATGTCAGTCATATATGCATTTTTTATGCATGTCAATGTCTATATGTTGTTAAGAATGCATTTTCATGGTTATAGTTGTCAAGCATGAGGTCATTGTGATCATTTTAGGTCATAATGATGCTATTGGTATGTTATGATGACGATGTGTTGGTTGAAATAAAGTAGGAGATGCATATCATCAAAGTGAAGTTGTGGCACTAGATTTTTGGGTGAGAGAATATTGTCATATAGCTTTGTATGTTTGGCATGAAGGTATGTGGTTAATGGTTGTTATAAGAATTAGGGTTATATACATGTCTGTCACTGTACGGTTGTTGTGCTTACATGTATGATATATGTTAGTTAATTAGAGTGATCATATGTACATGTGTCGATTAGTCATGAAGGATGGTAACTTGTTGTTGTATGTGCGGTCATATGCCTTATGATTATGATCATTGCAGTTTAGTTCTTGATGTTATTATGTTTTGTGCTAATTTGGATTGACCTATGTAGATGATTATGGTTATGGCATTTAGGTATTAGTGTATATTGTGATATTATGACATTTTAATTTAGAGTGACTGTTCATATGTGACTGTTATGCATGAGTGAAAATTTTTTATGAGTTTAGGATGTAAACATGTTAGCCAGTATTGTTATGAATATCGTGACCTTATTTATGTTTGAGTTGATTTGTTGTGAATTTATATCATGCTAATCTAGATTTATTGTGCGGACAAGATAGCCTCCCCTGCGATACATTAAGGTATGATTTTTCTTATGTCATCTACTTGGCACTTGAATGGTTGATTATGTTGTCTATTTGGTGTTTGAGTGTTTGGTATATATTATGTCATCTATCTATTGTTTGAATGTTTTATTAATTGCATGATATGAGTATGTTTCTATAATATTGAATGAAGAAATGATCTTGTTTTAAGATGATCGTGTCAACACAATATGTGCTGAGACAGTTGATATGTACTTGAGTGTAAGAGGTTGCTAGTTGTAGTATTGTGATTAACGACTATGAGTTTTGATTGTGACATGGTTGTTAGTATTAGTAAAGGTTGATTTCAATTAATAAGACATGATTTTTTGATCTTAGGAACATGTGACTGACATGTGTGAGCAGTTGTAGGGCAACATGCTTGGCATTAGCATGACAAGGTAATAGTTTATTTTTCTATATAACTAAAAACTAGGTGATGTGATAACATATAATAAGACTCAATTGCAGCAAGGTGAAAAGGTAAAATAAAAGAATTGGGTGATAATTCCTTTGGCAATATTTGGGTACCACAATTCCAAACGAATGAATTCTTTGAATACAATAATAATTATTAACCTAGATTATGTCGGATATTATGTGGATATATATTATATTCCTAAACATTTATTTGACAGGTATAAAAGTGGTTTCGAGCTATGGCTAGATCCGTCAAGGGAATTGGAGTCCCTTGAGAGATGGCATGGATGTGTTTAGTTGCAAGGTGATGTGCTTGACACATCAAGGTAAGATAACTGATATATTTACTTTTACACTAACAGTTACATGGTTATGGTAGTATGATGCAAGGGATTGCATGGAAAAAGAGGTTTCCATCAAATCTTGAAGAAGTCTCATGCTTAGCTTTCCCTTGGAGGAATTGGGAACCCATGGTGATTGAGTCATGATGTTTTTTGATAATTTTATTCCTTCGTTATTTTGTGATTTATTTGAGCTTGATTATGGGTTTTGATTGCGTCTAGTGCAAGGCCTTGCCACTTTGTCTGTGATGTCATATTGCTATTGGTTTTCAAGGTTTCTTCTTGTTGGATTTCTTGTTCTTACCTTTTATGCTTTGAGTGTCTTGAGAATTGGTTGGGGAAAGAGGAAAGTTAGTGGAGCTTACGGAGAGATGAATGAATCCAGTAGGAAATGTAAGACTTAGATGAAGTCGGTGCATGTATAAGGGTAGCTAAAGGAAAAAGTATGATAGTGGATTGGATTGAATGGGTCCATTAGGATAAAAGAACAATGGAAAAAAAATCATGAGAAAGGTAGTAAGAAAGGTAAAGCAAATGGAATTGAGGTGTCAAATGCCTTCACTAAGTTGGGAATTGTTCTTCTCAATGTTGTTCATGTTATGCACGGATAAAGTGAGTTATCTTAACCTTAATCTTATGATAGATGGTAATTATGTTGTGATCATGATTATGATAATGTCTATATATGTATATATGCATGTATGTGTGTGTCATTGTCTGATGGGATCATGATTATTTATGTTAATTATATATATGTGTGTGTATGTATTTATGTCATTGTTTGACAGAGTTCTCCAGGATGATTCTTGTGGAGGAATGATTTCTTATTCAAGTGAATGGAATGAAGAGGTTCCAGGTTTATGGGGATTCAAGTGGGAAGAGTAACTCGAAGATCACACTCACAAATTCCTATTGATAACCTTGCAGACTTTCAGTTTGTTTGATGTACCTAATCTTTGTTCGTGCATCCCACATTTCATCTTGTGGATTGAAATTATACAGCAATTCTTCCTTCATTTCTTCCCAAGTAGAGATGTCCTTAGCATCTCCATGGAAAATATGATCCACTCTCTACATCTACCACATCTTGGCATCCTTCATGAGGAATTGGGTAGCAACCTTTACCTTGGCCTCTTCCGATGCAAGTTCCAATTATTCAAGGTATTGTTCCATATCCCACAAAAAGTTTCCAAGTGTTTTTGTGCCTCTCATTCCATCATATGCATCTTGTTCCTTAAGCTTGATGTCGGTAGCTTCACCAATCGAACCTTGACCCACTTCCTTCTTAAAAATCACAATTTATTTCAGAGCTTTAGAAAGACTCTTCCACAATTTTGTGATCTCATCCATGCCTTGGTTCTTCACAGCTTCAAGTTCCTTGAAGTCATTCACGGTTTTCTCATATCTCCATTCAAGATACTCATATCGCATCTTGAGGTATGCATAACTCTCTCCCTTCTTAGTGAACTTCTTCCTAAGTTCAGCATTCTCTGCCTCAAGTGCATCCATATTCATGTTCAGCACATCCATTTGGTCCAACATATTGTTCATGAAAATTGCCTCAACGTTCATGTTGGACTCACCGATTACCTGTGGTTCCTCTCCAACACTTTCCATCATTTTACTCTATGAACATGTTATGACCATAAACTATGCCTTCATTTAGCTTGGACCTAACTTGTTGCCTTGCCCCTACAAAACTTCCTCGATGTCCTATAGTAAAGACAACTATGATGGGAGGGGGCAACTCCCCGATAGTTCACCCCAATTCTTATAATCAAACTTTCGTAAATATTTTACAAGTATAATCACAATATACAAGTTTGTGGCAGCTTCCTAATTTCCCAGCAACTTGTCCACTTGTTATACCCATTTTGTGCAACCTATCGTTGCTTTGGTGTGAATTGTACCCAATTGTGTAGCTTGTCGTGTAGCTTTCCCACACTTTTGCCCAGTCATGTAGCTCGTTGTGCAACTAGCCCACACTTTTGCCCAATCAGGCAACCTATCATGCAAATTTCCCACACTTCTACCTAGTTGTAGAGATTTCCCACAATTCTTCCCATTCTTGCAACCTATTGTGCAGCTTGCCCACACTTCTTCGTAGTCGTGCATCTTATCATGCAGCCAACCCATAAACCAAAAATTATTTTCCCAGAACAAAAGACTATCTCACACAGTCATGCGGCTCACTAGGCAAGCCTCACCTTACCTGTTGCCTTCGTTGTGCCTTTCATTGCCCTTAGTGTGAATTATGATTTTCTGCGGTTTTCCTCTCGCTCAAACTTGGTTACCAAACTTTCCCTTGGTCGAATGACCGTTCTCCAATATATATGTATTCCTCACTTGTGGTTGACACCTCTTCATATTTTGAGCCGACCTGCCATGTCATTGAATGCCTCATCCAACCTATCGTTGATAGGTGAACACCCCTTCATGGATGGGCGCACCCCTAGGATGACCTGCTGATAAGAAGGAGGGCATGCCTTGTTGTAGCATCCACACTAACCTCCTCTACTCGTCATCGATTTGTTCATTGTTACACACATCATTCCATGTTGTCACTCAACGTGTTGCTACCACCCGACACCCTTTCTTAGCTGTCATGTTTTGGCTGAGTTGCCCTCATCCAGGCACCCCATGGTGCAAGCCGCTACAACATGCATGGTTCCACCAACTCAGTCGCTACTATAAGTCATGTGGGCAGGTGCTCTCCAACTTGATTCAGTTAAGCGTGCCTGTTATGCTTGACTTGCGCATTTGATTAAATGCTTCTCCACATTTTCATGGGTGGTCACAGGCGCCCATTGGCCATAGTGTCAACTTGAGGCCCTGATAGAGATGGTCTCTTTAGCAACAATAAGAAGTGTAGGTTTTCATGGATTCATAACCATTCACAATTTGCAGCTTGAGAAAGAAGAAATATACACATAATTTCATCTTGAGGAATTACTATTGCAAATTACGTTTATTTACTTTTTAAAATTATGGAAGGAGATATTGTAAAAAAAAAAAAAAATCCCAAAGGAACGGATGCACTCTTGTGAGTTCCAATTTGTCTGCCAATTTTATCTAGTGTGCATGGAATATGTCCAATTTTATAATAGTTGAATGTTCATCTTGTTCGTGAAAAGTGATGTGTAATTTAGTCAACTTCCTCTTCAATAGGTAAATCAAGATTCACACAATATGCTAGATTTATAAAGAATCAAAATCATTATCAGAATCTCAAATTAACCTAGTGTATTCTCTTGTAGTCATATTGATTTCTAAACATGATCTCGAACATATAACTTTGGAAATAAAAAATGAAAGTTGCAACGTGAATCTAATTTCATTAAGAGATTAGGTTTCACATTCTTGCAATGTCTTTGATCTTGGGTGCGTATTTGAAACTGTCCAAAGTTTGGCATATTTTTAAAAATCAAATGGATGGATCGTTCAATATCAAACTAACGGATTGGGATCAAAGAAATGGGATATATCTAGCTAGCCTTATTGAAGACAATGGAAGGGTCGGGCTTAACAAGTGGCTAAATAAATTTATTTACTTATTCTAGATGGTAGGCTACATTTCATTAATTAGTTTTTAATAAATTAAAGATAAAAGCATACCAGAAAAACTTATTTATATTATATAAGATATACATAACGTTTCCTAATTAATTTAAAATGACCTTATTTTGTCAAATACAATATTCTATATATTTTAACAAAATACTATATTTTCTTACTAAAAATATAAAATTATAAAAATAAAATAAAAACAACCTATACAATAATATTCATAAACTTAATTTCATAAACTTAATATCATGAAAACCTAACAATTTACCCTGATTTTGTATTAAAAGGTTGAGGATAATGCTTCAAGTCTGTAATCTCCGCACCAAATACAAATATTATCATTTAACTAAAAGGAACTTTGAATACCAAACATTTATATTTTAATTATATTTGTTTATTATATTTGTTTTTAGGGTAGTTTAATTTGGTTATGTTTTATTTTTATCTTATTTCATAATATATTATGCCTAAATGCGATCCAAGTCCATTACCTCCACACCAAATACACATATTATCATTTAGTTAA
>APFE031582018.1:8639-29146 GCA_000404065.3 Pinus taeda
CACCTAATCCTAAAGGGTTAGTGTGGAAGCTAAACAGACTAAGCAGTCCAAGGGACCTTGGGATGTGAATCCCAACGGTCACCAAATGTACTATAAATGTATATCAAATTGTTAATAAAATTGAAATGCATGTTTTATCTTTACTATTGTTCCCGCTCACCATGTGTGTTTAACAACAGCTTACCTCTGAATCTTCCAGTTCCTCGTTGAAGATTTTTGACAAAATTTGATTCTTCCTCTTCTTCTGACATATGTCCTGGCTCATAGTAATCTCCCTTTCCTAAAGCTTTGAATGCAGTTTCTCTTCTGTCCGATGGTCCTCCTTTTCTCATTTCATAAGTAGTTAGAATTTCGTGTAATTGTGAAATGGTAAGATTATTTAGATTCTCCTTTTCTTCTATGGCATAAACTTTTGAATCAAACTTAGGAGACAAAGATCTTAGAATTTTCTCAACCACAACAACTTCTTTTATTTCTTCACCCAAGTTTTTCATACAATTTACGATCTCATCTATACATAGGAAATAGCTAGCCAAGCTTTCATCATTATGCATTCTGAGACTTTCATACTGAATTCTAAGAGTTTGTAATTTTGCTCGTTTTACCTGCTCATCTCCTTCATAGCTTAGAACGATCTTGTCCCATATTTCCTTTGCACTTTTGAGCTGCATAACCTTGACAAATTCTGATTGAGATAGACTTCCTAATAGAGTATTGACCGCTTTTGCATTTGTTTCACACTGCTTCTTACCAACTGTGTTTGTAGGAGTTGCTGATGGAAATGTGTATCCTGTTTCCACAATATCCCATACTTCTATACCAAGAGGTTGAAGATAGGCAGTGATTCTTACCTTCTAATAGACGAAGTTGCTCCCATCAAAAATCGGTGGCCTGATAGATGCTTCCTTTTTGTAGTTGCTCATGGTGATAGATCTTCCTTCAAGTGATCAAGCTTTTCTTGAAGGACCTGCTCTGATACCAATTTTTGAAAATAATATTGAGAGGGGGGGTGAATCAGTATTATCAAACTCTTTTCAATTTATGCAGATGAAACTTACTTATACCTTATAATTTAATATATTCTTCAGATGTGGATCATTAGAACTATTGCAAACAGGAACAACAAAAAATAGAGCAACAGTCACACCAAAGGGCACAAGATATAAAGTGGAAACCCAATGTGGGTGAAAACCACCTTCTACAATATGTCTCTATCTTCTTTCAATTAGAAACTTCTTTTACAATGATTTTGTACTAGTGCAGTCTTATACCAGCACACAGGCTTCAACCTGCAGAAGGCTACAACCTTCTCTTTTCTTCCAAGGACCTCGTTTCATAAATTTTCAGAATGGATCCATGAATATCAATCAAACATCAACTAGATCTGAAATCACCCAAATTCCTTGTACAAATACTGAGTGAATAAATTCTCAATACACAACAACCATACACAAATTCAGAACCCTGAACTCAGCAGTAATAAGGCAGGTAAAAATATTTCAAGAAAAGTCCGCAACTTCACTAATAGAAACCTGCGGATATCCACACTTCTGTTGTGTCGAGCCTACGCACTTCCGCACCTGCTCTGTCTTATCTTCTCTGCACCTCCGCACCTGCTGAGTCTTCTGTTTTGTGCACCTCCGCACTTCTGTGTCTTATGTTATGCGCACCTCCGCACCTGCGCTGTAAACTGGATTGCGCACCTCTGCACCTACGCTGTCAACTGGACTGCGCACCTCCACACCTGCGCTGTATCTCGCATGCGGACCTCCGGGTATAAACACTTTATCAGTCCTCAACTATATCCCAGACTGTTAGATTCACAGATTTGATCATGCGCTAAGGAGATCTCGTCTTATCAGTAGATTTTCCTTATAATGCTCAAGATTCTCCTTAATTCAGATCCAGCTATTATTCACCAATCGATCACCAGAATTTCAGATCTTGCTCTTAAGATATTCAACACATGAGTGCCCAGCCAAATAATCTCCTTTCCTTTTTATACACAAACCATGGACCAAAACCATAGAAACCCATTACAAGGGATCCAAACCAGGGTTCAAAACTTTAGATGCAAAAATCACGGGCCAAACCATAGGTTCAAAAGCATCGGAATAAATACCATGGACCACCCGTAAGATTTCCTACATGCGTGCGCTTTTCTCTGCATGAAAGTGTGTGAACTGGGGGTCCGCATCTTTTGAATGGTACACTTCCGAACCTGTCCGCAACTTCCGAATGACGCATCTGTGGAACCTGTTGATGACCACATCTTTGAGATCAGGAACCTGTGCACTTGCCATTTTCTCCCATTCTGAGAGCCTGAACTTGTGATATGCTACTTGAGTGAATTGCCATCAAGGACAACACTTATGTCATCGAGCCAAACCAGTGCCATAATGCCAACAAAAGGGATATGCTATCCTCATGGAGTTAGCCACTTCCCAAGTGGTTTCCTCGGGCCCAAAGTGCCTCCATTGCACTTTGACTTTCTCTATTTCTCAATTACAGAGCATGAGGTTCCTCTGATCTAGTATGCAAAGTTGTTCTGATTGGAACTCTCCCTCTAGTTCCACCTTATTTTAGTATGTAACAATCCCCCCATTTACACGAGTAATAGTTGATATTTGACATATAAATGGGGAACCTTTTTAAATTTTTAGTATTTTAACAATAAATACTAACTCTAAGAAATTTCCTTAAAAACCCTTAGAAAAAACCCAAGCTTAGGAGCTTTATCGCAAATCGCATTTTGTAGTTTTCCATGGGATAATTATAAACATCTTTAAGAAAATCCTGAAAGGCGATATGCGATGAAGCCACCCACTGCGATATTCTGATCAGAACTCCTTGCGAACACATGATTTCACTTTGTAGAGTCGAAAATAAATAATGCATGTCATTGTGTCATCCTTTAACGATTTGCGAAATGCGATATGCGATTTTCACAATCGCATTTCACATTATCTCCAAGCAACACTATATTACAATGTTTAAAAGTTGTGATGCGCGAATAAAGCCTAAAGCGTGGGAAGTTACAGTGTTTTAATATAATAATGAGCGGCTTAACAGGGTAATTAATGTTTAGCAGCCCGAGGAGAGGTAATGATGTTTCAAGTTATGGCTATTTAACGGTGAATATCTTGTTCAAAATCTTCCCATGATTCAAAGTCATTTCAGAGAGCTTTCAGCCTTAATTGCCCTATATCGTCTGTGCTGATATATCTCTTCCATTTTAGGCAAGCTCCAAAAGAAATGTCATTGCGAAAGGTGATGCAAAAGTATAAGAAGCAGAGCATTACAGAGTCTAAGCTATCATAAATTTCGCCTATATTTGCTGATAAAGTTTGCAGCACCGATGGAGGAATGGCAACATAGGAAGTCATATACAACAGGCTTGAAGATGAACTCCTGAAAATTATTTTCATAAAGGCGACAACTGACTCAATAAAACCTTCAGGAGTCGAATTCAAAGATATTGTTTGTTCCTTCCTTCACAGAATAGGAGCGAGAGTGAAAATACACCCATATACTGATATCATTAGGTGGGTGGTCGAAAATCTTAGTATTGAAGACAGGTAATTCAGGAATTTGAGGATGGAGCTCATGGGGTCATTCAAAGCTAAAGACCTAAAGCAAATGTATCATATCCTTGACCCTCAGGACATATATGAAAAGTCATACCTGACCAACTTTGCAAAGAAAAATGAAGAACCTTTCAAGATGATCCAGGGTTGGAGCGTACTGGAGAACAAGTTAAAATATGATAAAATGGGTATGTATCCCGTAGCCTCTTTGGAAAACACCTACAACTATGCAACTTCTATGTTATGTAGGTTATATGGATTACCTAATAATGCCAAGTTTTCCATAGAATGGTTTCCTTTAATTGATACCCGTGTCAATTCCCAAATAATGAATTGAGCCACTATCCTATCTGATAACCTAGCCACTGCCATCTCTGAGTATCGTTAGAAGAGATCCTCCTCCATAGGGAAACCTTCCTACATTTTATTTCAGTGCATATATCATGGATTCCATCTGTTTCTACACTAAATTTCAAATCATGGGTTGGAAATGGATTTTGCAAGACCCTTACCCTATCCATCTCAACGATAAACAAATTTTGGAATCCAATTATACCCCATTTTTATGAAGTATTCCATGTTGTTATTTTACCATTGCATCAATTTATTTTTAATAAGAAAGCCCCCAGGTTTTCCAAAGAAGCCGCTACAAACCTTCTTGTAGTAGACAAGTATTTTATTGAAGAATGGTTTACATACATCAGGGTTTTTGGAAGTACAATAGACCTACATGTCCTCCCTTTGTATGCCTCTGATAAACTATTAGCGAGAGAAATAGCCCACTAGACTATGGGAAAAGGCTTGACCAAGACCCTAAAAGATAACAAAAAGTCATTATGGCCATCTTTTCCCATTCGGTGTGGTTCCTTTTCGTTAGCAAATTTTAATCATGCAACCAAGGAATCACTAAGCCTAGAGAGCCTCAGGCTCCATACTCTACATAAAAGGCAATTTGATCCAGACAAAATAACACATAATATTACTACTGTGGTGAAGATTAAGCCCTTTAACCATGAGGCTAATAATTCTGAAGACCTTTTATAGTCAGCTAAATCATTTGAACAAGTGTTCGAGTGGGCAAGGGCCAATCTAAGTCCTGAATATTTTGAAAGCTTTCAGGAATTCAAAAACAAAAGGCTCAAAATAATTCCATTGCATTTGTTAAAAGCCGAGGACAAACCTACACCCAGTGTAATTGTAGAAAAAAAGGGACCAAATTCTCGCATAGATTCTCAAGTGGACACAGGAAAAGCAATGGATACACGGAAAGCCCATGACACCAAGAATACAATGGAATCTAGTAGGAGGTCAGCCGAAAACTAGGTCATAAGTGACCCGACTAAAGATACCGGTTCTGAGATCAAAATCAATAGTTTGGAGCAGGAGTGGGACCAATTCAATAAAAAACTACAAGACACTCCTAAGACAATAGATGCCCAGGAAACCAAGGAATATCACACTCCTCTGAATACCCAAAAAATTATAGAGTTTGAGCCGATGGATGAGCAAGGCATAAGTTCGTAGCATACATAAATCATTCCTGCTTTGCCCACATCAGAAATTGTCCTAAAGGTGACTGAAATTCATCCTTTAGATGTGTTCTACAACCCACTTCAAAACGTTATAATAAGGAGACATAGGAAAATAAGGAGGGTAGAGACACCCGAGATCCCACCTAGGAATGAGCTGATGGACATAGTTTGGAAGGATATTCCTTCCAATCCAACTGAAAACTTGACCAGACTGTTGCAGTTTACAGGGCATATGCAACTGCCACCATGGATAAAGCTACACAGATATATATTTTGTTAAGGGGGAGGGAAGAGAAGATAACGCACCTCAAGCAACAGTTGCAAATTGAAAAAGAAAATGTGAACTAACAAGTTACTGAACAAATCACTCAATTGTAGCATAATATGGAAGTGTTAAAAATAAGCCATGAAGCAGACATTTCTGTGAAGAACATGCAAATTCAAGAATTGCAAGAATCCATGCAAAAATATGAAGATGTCCCTACTGTCGATGAATTCATCAAAGAGGCACTAGAGCGAAATTCCCTTCTATCAAAACAAAAAGAGAAATTTTTCCAAATAATGTCGCATATCACTCCTTATCTGATCACCAATGATTAGTCAATGGATAAGGCGATTGACCAAAGAACTGAATTTAATGATTTAAATACAAGGATCTCAGAATTCATTGAATGGAAAGAAACAGAAGAAGGAAGGAGAGCTAATCTGCCCAAGATTGAGGAGACACATAAGGAAATTATATTCACATATTGGGATGCACGGATCAAGCAAGCTAAATTAGTAGTGGCAAGAGCAGTAGGGGTGTCAAAGAATGTAGTAAAAGCAGTAAACCATACTTTGCATGCCACCAACCTAGTGAAAGAAGGTAACCCCAAAATACTGCCAAATTTAAATGACTTGCATAAAAGCTGGAAGGAAAGAGCGAAAATCCAAAGGGAAGAGATAACAAAGTTAGAAAAGACTGACTGGGAGGCATATTGGCAATACCTTGTCAAGCCACATAACCAAATCATGACCCTCAACTGCTCACTCCATTCAACTCAATGCATGATGCCACCTCTCACAGATGTTATTTTCGCAGGACATGTCAGAACACAGTTTGGGGCACCTCCTCAATTAAAACCGATGGCTGATATATGCGATTTAAAAGAGAAGCTGGCAGAAAACAAGTCATCATTATAACCTTTGCTCATCAAGTCACTTTTATTTTTAGAGTTTGTTGACTAGTTGGTAGGAAGGTTTTTTGAAACCTCCTCAAATTTTTGTATAATCTATTTTTGAACATTAGTTAGAATAATATTTATACCCTTCTCATGCATTTAGAGAAGGGTCCAAAATTTTATCAAAAATATTTGCAAAGAGTGCACTTCTATAAGTTTGTGAATGCCTTGATGAAATTATGTAACATGGTTGTTTCTTTTAAATATTAGACTACTTTCCTTTGTTGATGCACTATTGTATACTTGGAAGATAATTTGATTTGAAGAAAGGAGCTAATTTATGTCATTAGTCAAATGAGTAGAACTTCACACATATGGTACTTCTATCTTGTATGATTAGTTCTGTTTTTGTTTAATTAGTGATAACATTTCATTTTCATGAATTTTATATCATATATGTTCTTTCTGTTATGTGTTAATTGCACTACTGTATGATGCCTAACTGAAATTGTTTATTTTCATATATAATCGTCAGATATATGCGATATAGTTTATACATTTCTTTGACTAACTATTTAGTCAAAGAAATTATCTTTACACGTTACCACCTCTATTTAATGCATGAATGATCTTTATTATCACATGTCAAACAAACATCTTTTTAGATCACATATCACACATAATACATGGGTAAATATTAGATTAAGTTAGTTAGAGATTTGCACTACAAAATAGGCCATTTATTTATCATCATCCTTACTGTAATCACTTGAAAACTGCCCACTCTCATTTTAAAACCAACACTGGAAAACTGGTCCCATCATCCCTAGTCAGAGCCACCACTTCAAACAGAAAAGGACCTGTCTTTAAGGTCCGGATTGGGTGCTTATCCCCCATGTTGGAGTAGCAGAAATGTGAAGCTTCAAAATTTTGGTACTAGAAGGAGGGCCATCCAACTATTAATGGCATATAAACCTAAAGATCAATCGAGAAACATTCATAAGAGTCAAAACCCCTCCACAAATTCTACACCTTCTAGATCTCGTCAAAATATCTGGATCAGAAATCTGAAGTTGTAGAAACATCTCCCTCATCTCTTGAAGTATTAAGACAACCACCTTATTTATATTACACTCCAGAGTCTCCCGAAGTTCACTCTTTGATACATAAATTGAAACAAATATCCATTTATGCCGAGAAACCAGAGAGGCCCAAATCTTCTGAAGAAAGTGTCACTTCCTTATTATGAGAAATTGGTGTATTAACTAGATTACAAAGTTAAAGGCTTGGAGTAACTCTTTTTGAGTTTCCCATTAATTCACGACATAAGAAAGTTATCACATCAAGATATGAATTGGATACCAACGAGATCACTTCACCTTTCCATCCATTCACTTCTCCATTCACTTCTACTCAATCCGCCTCTTCTCAGCAATCCACTTCTTCAACTAGTACTGCTACTAGTAGTTCTAACCCAATACTAATTTCTTCACCATCTATACCTACTTCTAGATCAACCTTCCCATCTTCCCAGTCTCCAACTCAAGTTATGGCCAATCAACCCACTCAACCTTATACAAATCCTGGTGCTGTTCTAGTTGCTAATCTAAATGCTCTCCCAACAAACCCAGAAAAATGGTTACCTAAATACAATCCTAATGATGGTCTTCCTACTAAAGAACATCTAAATAACTTTATGCTAGTAATGAAGCTTAATGGAGTTGCACATGAAGGTGTTGTAATCAGAGTGCTTCCTTATACTTTCCAAGGATTTGCTGGATCTTGGTATTTTTCCCTTCCAGTAGGATCAATAAGAAACTGAGATACTTTTCAAGAAATATTTCTTGCAAAATTTGGTGATGACAGGACTATAGCATCCTTAATCAATGATATTTCCAACTTAAAATCAAATTTAGATGAAAGGATCAAAGACTTCAACTCCAGATTTAACAAGTTACTAAACAAAGTCCTGGCTGCCTCTAAACCTACAGTAGATGTATAAATAGAATGGTACCTATCCTCCCTTCCTTCTAATATCACAATTTTTGTAGATAGAGCTAATAAGTATACCCTCGTAGAAAACATGAAAGAAGCTCTATTTGTAGAAAGAAGAATTATTGCCTTAGAAAAAAGGTCATAGAAAAATGAAAGGAAATCAAAGAAAGTAACATTCAAGGATGATTCAAAAAAGAATGCTCCAAAGGACCCTTTTGACCTTGAAGGCCTTCAGAAAGTGTTGAAGACCATGTCCAATGAAATGGTTGAAATCAAGAAACAGGTTGTAGAATCATCTGCTCCCAAGAAACCTTTTCGCTCATCTAAAATAAATCCTTCTTCTACATCTCAGCCACCGAATACTATTTCTAATGTTGAATCTGATCCAGAAACAGAAGAAGACTCGCCAACCGAAGAGGAGGCCGAAACTGAAGAAGAACTTGAGTTAAATGGAATGTGGGACTTCATTCTTCCAACTGAAGAGGAAGCACAAGATATGCCAGTAACTAAAAGAAGTAAAAACTCTCTTGATATGTCTACAACAATTCAGAAACAGAAAACTGCTACTCCTGTAAAGGAGAAGATAGTAAGTAAGAAATCTAAAACTACTCAAACTGATTCTTTTCTACCAAAATGTTAGTGATCTCAGATACAGTAGAATATAACATACTTGAAGATATGAAAAAGGCGAGAGAAAATATTTCATTACATGAGCTGACTAAACTCAAGAAACAACAAAAAAGTCTACTCAGAGAGTTAAAAGCAGTTCCTGTAGCCCCTCTACCATCTGTCATAGTCACTTAAGAAGCTTATGATATGGGAAAACCTCGTTCATCTTCAAACAAAGTAAATCCCTCATATTTAGTTCTGATGGGTGATAGGTCTATTTCTCATACACCTCCATTTCTTCTTACTTATGAGATTTTCAACAAAAATGTCCATAATTTCCTTGTTGATTCAGGAGCCTCTTCAAATATTATGCCAAGAATTGTGTGCACCAAATTAAACATTACACCTCAAAAATATGTTGTACACATAGTTCAAATGGACAGAACTAAAGTAGAGGTACTTGGAGAAATATCATCAGTTTCAATTATGCTTTCCTCTAATCCAAAAGTTTCACAGATAATTGATATTCTAGTGGCTGATATCTATGAATTTTATGGTTTAATTCTAAGTAGGGATTGGTATGAAAAGTTACATAGATACTTTGAAACTGATTGGTATCACATGTGGTTGCCACACAATGGTAAACCTAACCAAATTAGAGTAGACCATGAAAAATTCATGAAGTACACATTCATTGATCTCGAGGTAAGCAATGAACATGTAGCATTCACCAATAACATTATTGGAAACTACTTGGTTAAGTCATTCTTGGGATCCATTAATGCTCAAAAATATCCCTTTCCAGATAATGCTGTAATATCTCAGATAGAAAATTTTTCATAAACAGATGCTTCCAAATGTGTAGATGTCGTTGATAAAGTTGTAAATAATTCACTATTCTGGACTCTTTATTTTGATGGTTCCAAGTCTGAAGATGGTGCAGGAGCAGGATGTATCTTAATCAGCCCACAAGGAGAGAAAACCATGTTAGCTTGCAGACTTGAATTTCAATGCACTAACAATACCGCAGAATATGAAGCTTTGATTCAAGGGTTGTACAAAGCCATTGGCCTTAATGTCAAGTATTTGCAAGTATATGGAGACTCTGAAATAGTTATTAAACAGGTAAGAAACACAATCCATTGCGTGTCTGGGCATATCAAACATCATCAATATTTAGCCGAAAATCTTACTTCCCATTTCACTGCTTTTAACATTTCTCCAATTCCCAGATTACAAAATGCAAGTGCTGACTTACTTGCCAATGTAGCATCTAGCCTTATAACTTCAGAAGAATTTAGTCTAGATAGATTTTCCATAGAGTTAGTTTTTAGACCATCCATTCCTGATAATGTACCAAATTAGAGAGTTTTTAATAATGATGCTGATATAATTGATTTCCTTACATCAAAAGGATCTTATGAGGAACAAATCATAGATGAACACGAGCATGACTTGCAAATCAACCATAAACAAGATCAAAACCCAATTCTGAAATCTGTAGTCAAAATGGAAGATCTTTATGATTTGAAAGACATATTTAAGAAGATTACTAACTACAAGACTCAGAGTTCTGCTCTGAGACTTGAAGTGGTAAACATAGGTACAACTGAAAAACCTCAAAATGTCAACCTAGGTCTTGGTTTATCATCCAAAGAAAGAAAATCATTCATTAAGTTGTTGAAAACATATAAAGGTGACTTTTCCAAGGATTATTCAGATCTCAAGACCTATGATACCTTTGTAATTCAACATACCATACCAATGACTTCGAATGAGAAACCAGTTCAACAGAAGCTTAGAAAGATTAATCCAAACCTTGAAATTTAAATCAAACATGAGTTGAACAAACTTCTGAAAGAAAATATAATCTTTCCTGTTAGACACTCAAAATGGGTATCAAATATGGCTCCTGTCAAAAAAAAGAATGGGGGTATTAGAGCTTGCCAAAAGGATAACTTTCCTTTGCCTACCATGGAGCATATATTGTAATCAATTGCAGGTTTTGAGTTAATGTTTTTTCTAGATGGATTTTCAGGATACTGTTAGATTCTTGTACATCTAGATGACAAATTAAAGACAACATTCAATACCAAGTGGTGGACATATGCTTATCAGAAGATGCCTTTTGGACTTATCAATTCAGGTGCTACATTCCAGTGCACCATGGATATTTCTTTTAAAGGTCTAATTAATAAATCAATTGTTATTTACCTAGATGAAATCATAGTCTACTCTAGGAATAGAAACAATCATTTGAATGACCTAAAGCATATCTTTGAAAGATGCAAGAAATATGGCATTTCTTTGAATCCAAAAAAGTCAAACTTTGATTTAGCAGAAGGCAAGATTCTTGGGTTCATAGTATCCAAGAAAGGAATTTATATTGATCCTGATAGAATCTAAGAATTTGAAAAGATTCCTCTCCCATATAACGAAAATACCATGCAATCATTCCTAGGCCAGATCAATTTTGTAAAAATATTTGTTCTAGATTTCTCACAGATTGTTTTACCCCTTCATTCATTGATAAGAAAGAATGTAGTCTTCAAATGGGGTAAATATGAAAGAGAGTAATTTGAGTTAATAAAAAAAGCCATCATCAATGCACCTTATTTAACGACTCTAGACTTTCTCCAACCTCTTGTGTTTTACACTTTTTCATCTGATACATCATATGCAGTAGTTTTAACACAGCTAAACAATCAAAACATAGAAGAACCTATCTCTTTCTTTAGTTCAAATTTACAGGGTGCCAAGTTAAACTATTCAGCTATTGAGAAAAAAAGCTTTTGTTGTCTTTAAAACCTTGAAACATTTTAGACCTTTTCTCCTCAAAACTCATACAAAAATAATAGTGCCTTACCCTGTAGTAAGGCAACTATTGATTCAAAGAGAAGTGGGGGAGAAAAGAACTAATTGGGTCACTGCACTTCAAAAATACGATGTAGAAATATGGCCAACTAAAATTATTAGGGGCTAAGGTTTTTGCAGGATGCTAACTGGAGCTTCCCACTTATCAACAGGAAAATACCAAGGTAATGAAGTGAAAATATCAGAGGTAAGCCTCAATGATGCACAATCACAATATGTTGATTTGAAGTTTTATTTGAAGAATGGATATGCTCCTATGCATCTCAATTACAAAACAAAACATGCTTTAAGGTTGAAATCAAATCAGTATCAAATGATTAATGATGTATTATTTAGAAAAAATTATGATTCAGTATTATAATGATGCCTTGAAAAACCTCAAGCTGAAAAGGTTATGCAGGAGTTGCATGATGGACCAGCTGGAGGTCATTTCAGAGGAAACACCACAGCTCATAAAATCCTACATGCAGGTTATTATTGGCCAACACTATTCAAGGATGCACATGAATATGCAAGAAAATGCAAAACTTTTAAAACTGCAGCTAGAAGAGAAAAGAAACCAACATTCCATTTGTAGCCAGTTAATATCCAAAAACCATTTGAACAATGGGGATTAGATATAATTGGTGAGATTGTTCCTAACTCTTCCAAGAAGCACAAGTACATCCTTACAACTACTTATTATTTCACAAAATGGGTAGAGGCTACCCCACTAAAGGTAGCTAATATAGAAAGTATTACAAACTTTATTGACCAGTACATAATCACCAGGTTTGGTCTACCCAAAGCTTTAATGTTGGATAATGCATCTTATTTTTCTAGAAATACTATGGTAGAATTTGGTTTGAAAAGAGGTTTCAAATTGAAGTATTCAATCAACTATGGTCCAAAAGGTAATGAATTAGTTGAATAAAAAAACAAAAACTTTATTAGAATCATCAAAAGGGCTATAGACCAAAATCATAGGAATTGGCACAAAGCATTGACATTTGCTCTTTGGGCAAATAGAATAACACAAAAGGCCTCAATTGGTTCTTCTCCTTTTGCTTTAGTTTATGGAAAAGAAGCAATTCTCCCCACAAACATAACAATCCTATCTCTTGCCCTAGTGCAATTTATCAATGAAAATACTTCCTCTTCTCTTCAAGCAAGACAATTTCAGATCCTTAAACTCGAAGAAGAAAGAGAAAAGGCTAAATCTACCCATTCCCATCATCAACAGTTAGTCAAAGCCTCTTTTGATACAACCTCTTCCAGTCATAAAACTTTTGAAGTAGGTGATCTGGTTTTGAAATGGGACAAAGCACATGAGGAAAATGGTAAGCATACCAAGTTCCAAAGACCATGGCTTGGACCATTCCAAATCATTGAGAAAATTGGTCAATCAACATTTCTTTTACAAGACTTATCAGGTAAAGTGGATTCCTTGCCCGTTAATGGGAAAATTCTGAAAAAATACTTTTCCTAGAAGACAACATTTCTATTTTTGTATCATATTGGCTTTAAGATTCTTAGGAAAATAAACGTTACTTTTGGCTTCTCAAAATAAAATCTCTGATAATATTTTGATTTTTCGCTTCTATAAGTAAGAAAAGTTAAAGAAATAATTAGAACATTTGAGTATCAAAATGAACCTTATTTATTTGGAAAAACTTGACCTTGCTAAAAACACTTGTTCCATTAGCAAGCTCTTCTCTTTATAAAGTATAGATGTCTTGTTATCAGTCAAGAAAATAATCTTTAACCTAGTAAGGACTTTCTACAGATTAGTATCTCAAAAATCTATCATTATCATCCAAAACTACTTAAAAGGGCCAATGATTCACCCCATCTAATAAAAGTTTCTTTTTTCATAGTGTAATTCTAAAATAAACAAAACTTAAAAGGTAATAAGTCTCATTACAATCTTGTTTACCATGATCATAGGGGAATAACTAAACTGATATTACCAAAACTGCATATCAAAATAGGATAATAGTAAATTATCTAATCAATCAAAGGACAAGGGGTATCATCAAGAGCTAGATTGTTCAGTTTAGTTACAACTGGTGAATTACATTGTCATTGTCATTATTTGGTTACCAAGCCTAGAAAATTTATTTTATGAAATTTCAAAAGGAAATTACATGAAAAGAAAAGCAAGGTCCAAAGAAAAAAGAAAAAGCAAATGAATATCATTTTGAATTTTGAAAATTGCTTTGGATGGTACAATGAATCATTGTTGGTTAAAAGATAACCTTGTCAAGGCTATATCTCTTTAAAATCTTAGTATTTACTGATGCAAACATTTGTATTTTTATCACTACAAGAGTAAAGTAGTTGAATAGATAGATTGAGTGAGTGATTATGATTGTAGAGGAATATGGTTTAGCTTATAACTCATGTAGTTATTATCCCTATAAATTTTCTCATTTTGAAAGTTTTAGAAATTTCAAAAGATCAATCAGAGATAGTTGGTTCTCCCAAGTGAAACGCCAATTGTTGTACTATGTAACAACCCGCCCAATTATACGAGTAATAGTTGATATGTGACTTATAAATGGGGACCCTTTTTAATTTTTAGTCTTCGAAAAATAAATGCTAACTCTAAGAAATTGCCTTAAAAACCCTTAGAAAACAACCCAAGCTTAGGAGATTTATCGCAAATCGCATTTCACAGTTTTCCATGTGATAATTATAAACATCCTTAAGAAAATCTTGAAATGTGATATGCGATGAAGTCCCCCCGCTGTGATATTCCGATCAAAATAGCTTGAGAACATGTGATCGAACTTCGCAGAGTCATAAATAAATAATGCATGCCATTGTGTCATCCTTTAACGATTTGTGAAATGCAATATTGCGATTTTCGCAATCGCATTTCGCATTATCTCTAGGCAATGCTATATTACAACGTTTAAAAGTTGCGATGCGCGAATAAAGCATGAAGTGTGGGAAGTTACTGTGTTTTAATATAATAATGAGTGGTTTGACAGGGTAATTGATGTTTATAAGCCTGAGAAGAGGTAACAATGCTTCAAGTTATGGCTATTTAACCCTGAATATCTCATCCAAAATCTTCCCATGATTCAAAGTCATTTTAGAGAGTTTTCAACCTTAATTTCCCTATATTGTCCGCGCTGATATATATCTTCCATTTTAGGCAAGCTTCAAAAGACATGTCATTATGAAAGGTGATGCAAAAGCAGAAGAAGCGGAGAATTACAGAGTCTGAGCTATCAAAAATGTCGCCTTTATTCGCTAATACAGTTTGCAGTATCGATGGAGGAGCGACAACATGGGAATTCGAATTCATATACAACATGCTTGAAGATGAACGTCTAAAAATTACTATCATAAAGGTGATGTCTGACTCAATAAAACCTTCAGAAGTCCAATTCAAATATGGTACTTCTTCCTTCCTTCACAAAATAGGAGCGAGAGCGAAAATACTCCCATATACTAATATGATTAGGCTGGTGGTGGAAAATATTAGTATTGAAGATGGGAAATTCAGGAATTCAAGGATGGAGCTCATGGGGTCATTCAAAGATGAAGAACTGAAGCAAACGTATCATATACCTAACCCTCAGGACATATATGACAAGTCATACCTGGCCAACTTTGCAAAGAAAAATAAAGAACCTTTCAAGATGATCCAGGACTGGAGGGTACTGGAGAACAAGTTCAAATATGATAAAATGGGTATGTATCTCGTAGCCTCTTTGGAAAACCCCTACATCTACGCAAATTCTATGTTATGTAGGCCATATGGATTACCATGCCAAATTTTTCATGGAATAGATTCCTTTAATTGATAATTGTGTCAATTCCCACATAATGAATTGAGTCACTATCCTAT
Organism: Pinus taeda; assembly: GCA_000404065.3. Taxonomy (NCBI): domain Eukaryota; kingdom Viridiplantae; phylum Streptophyta; class Pinopsida; order Pinales; family Pinaceae; genus Pinus; species Pinus taeda. The sequence continues at coordinate 24,238 of APFE031582018.1, forward strand.
CTAATAACCTAGCCACCACCATCTTCGAGTATCGTCAGAAGAGATCCTCCACAGAGAACCTTCCTCATTTTATTTCAGTGCATATATCATGGATGCCATATGTTTCTTCACTAAATTTCCAATCATGTTTTGGAAATGGACTCTGCAGGACCCCTACCCTATCCATCTCAGCCATAAACAGATTTGGGAATCCCATTATATATCCCATTTTTATAAAGTATGCCATGTTGTTATTTTATAATTGCATCAATTTATTTTTAATAAGAAAGCCCCCATTTTTTGCAAAGAAGCCGCTACAGACCTTCTCGCAGTAGGAAATTATTTTGTTGAAGAATGGTTTACATACATAAGGGTTTTTGGCAGTACAACGGACCCGCATGTCCTCCCTTTTATGTCTTTGATAAACTATTAGAAAGAGAAATAGCCCACCAGACTGCGGGAAAAGGATTGACCAAGACCCTAAAAGATAACAAAAATTCATTGTGGCCATCTTTTCCCATTCGGTGTGGTTCCTTTTCGTTAGCAAATTTTAACCATGAAACCAATGAATCACTAAGCCTAGAGAGCCTCAGGCTCCATACTCTGCCGAAAAGGAAATTTGATCCAGACAAAATAACACATAATATTACTACTATGGTGAAGATTAATCCCTTTAACCATGAGGCTAATAATTCTTAAGACCTTTTACAGTCAGCTGAATCATTTGAACAAGCGTTCGAGTGGGCAAGGACCAATATAAGTCTTGAAGATTTTGAAGGCTTTCAGGAATTCAGAAACAAAAGGCTCAAAATAATTCCATTGCATTTGTTAAAAGGTGAGGACAAACCTACACCCAATGTAACTATCAACAACGAGGGGCTAAATTCTCGCATAGATTCTTAAGTGGACACAGGGAAAGTACTGGATATAGGGAATTCCCAATACATAGAGAATACAATGGAATCTAGCAAGAGGTCAGCCGAAAAGCATGTCATAAGTGACCTGACTAAAGATACTGGTTCTGAGATCAAAAGCAACAGTTTGGAGCTGGAGTGGGACCAATTCAATAAAAAACTACAAGACACTCCTAAGACAACAGATGCCCAGGAAACCATAGAATATCACACTCCTTTTCATACCCATAAAATTATAGAGTCTGAGCCAATGGGTGAGCAAGGGACAGGTTTTCAGAAGACGAAAATCATTCTTGCTTTGCCCACATCAGAAATTGTCCTAAAGGTGTCTAAAATTCCTCCTTTAGATGTGTTCTACAACCCAATTCACAAAACTGTAGTAAAGAGACAAAGGAAAAGAAGGAGGGTAGAGACACATGAGATCCCACTTGTGTTATCGGGAATAGTGTCCACTCGGAGCTGCTATTCCCACTAAGGCTGGTAGCTATCTTAGAAACAAACAAGTAAAGACTACTTTCGTTTTCCTTTATGAAAATAGATAAGAGTGGAACAGAGGACACCAACCTTAGTTTTGTGCTTGGTTCCTTACTTGATTCCTCTCCTTCCTGATAGATCTTTGCCGCTTCTTCTTCGTCTACCCAACTTCAAAGAGCACTTGTGGAATCAAAGTAGCATACTACTATCGAAGAACAAAGATCTATATTCATAAATAACACAGGACCAAATATGTATTAACCATACAAATGCATATATAATCAAACATAACAGAATATGGAGGAAAACTTGAATAGCTTTATTAATATCAAGAATAGCAAGAGGATTACAACCAATAGTTTTGACCCAGCATCATCCTCCAGCAAGAAAGCCCTTCTTCACCTCATGTAAAGCTTAGATCACCCAACACCATGAAGTTTCACCAGAAAACCAACAACACTTCTCTACAAGATACAAGATTCCAGCCTCTGGATCCCTGTGATGAGGGATCCATATATAGATGATTGTAGGGGGGTGAGTCATCTTCTAGGGTTTTGATTAGTGTCCTCTCTCTAATAGTTATTGATTCCACTTGGAGACTGATGATCTCTTACTCATCCCTGGTCAAAAGCAGAGAGGCAAGTGTCCGAGGGGAAGCTTCTGGAAGATTCCATGATCTTCCACCTCGCAAATTGTCTCTGCCATTTGTCCATTCTCGCCCATCGCACCCTATAGAGGGGCCATTCAGTATGCATCGCAGCCTTTACACTGGGAAGGTGATATGTATTGCACCCTCTACACTGGGTATTCAGTATGGTCCAGTTTTGACCATTTCTGAGCAGTTTTTAGTGGAGAACTTCTGGGAGATGATGTAATCAGCTGACCTTGTTCCTTTAAGTAGTGAAGCAACACTTTTAGGGACTTAGGAGCCCTCAGTTTATGGATATTTATGATTGGGGTTGAAGTGCCCAAAAATGTCTATAACAAAAGAGCACAATGAAATTGTGTGTCTCAGATTCAGTATTGCTGAATGTATTTGGGGAAGTTATGATGAAGGTTTTGTGGGACAAGTTAGGGACTTTGTACCAATCTAAGTCTCTGGTGAATAAATTGTTCCTGTGGAAAATGCTGTATAACCTGAGGATGAAAGACGGAGACTCGGTGGCAGAGCATCTGAACGCATTTAATACTGTGGTAAGTTAGTTAGCATCTTTTGATATTAAAATTTTAGATGAAGATAAGTGCATTAGTTTGTTGTGTTCTCTACTAAATTCATGGGATAGTCTGGTTATTGCAATAGGTAGCAATGCAACTGCCTTGCAGTTTTATGAAATAGTCTCATCCTTGCTGATGAAGGAGACGAGATGGAAAAATATGGAGAGCCAGAATGGTGATGCCTTGTCTGTATGAGGACTATCCCAGAACAAAAACATAAATAAGTCATCAAGTGGGAGATCTAAATCTAGAGCGAGATCTAAATCTCCAGGAAAACCTGTAAAGGTGGTGTGCTGGAAATGTGGAAAGGAAGGGCACTACAAAAGGAACTTTAAATCTAAAGCTCCTGATAAAGGAAAGGGATCTGATGATACTCCTTTTGCAGAAGCGAAAACCACCTCAGATGAAGGTGGGGATGTGTACTTGGATTCTTCAAGTACACATGTAGATCATGAGGCATGTTTGATTGACTTAGGTGCATCCTTTCACTTCACTCCCCATAGAGAGTGGTTCTGCGAGTATGAGAAATATGATGGTGGTGATGTCTTCTTGGGGGATGACAGGAAGGTGAGAATCGTTGGTCACAGAAAAGTAAAGTTGAAGTTGCAAGGTGGAAGGGTTAGAACACTTCTGGGTGTTCTGCATATTCCTGCATTAGCCAGAAATCTAATTTCTGTAAGCAAGCTGGATGATGTAGGTGTAAAAACAGTGTTCGAGAAGGATGCCTGCAAGATGGTTTGGGGGGAATTGGTATTGATGTGGGGAATTTGAATTGGAACTCTATACAAGCTGCATGGTAGCGCTATTGTTGATGGGTGCAATAGTTTTGTGGTTCCTGAAAGTGGAGTAGAAAATTTGTTGGCCTCTGGAGAGAAGACCATGCTGTGGCATCAAAGGCTTGGACATATTAGAGAGAAGGGCCTCTGAATACTTCATGGTAAAGGTATGGTAGAAGGAATTAGTAATAGCGCTTTGGATTTTGATTTATGTGAAAATTGCGTATATGGAAAGTAGAATCGGGTTAGTTTCCCCTCTGGTGGTAAGAGGGCAAAACATATATTAGAGCTTATGCATAGTGATGTGTTTAGACCTGTGAAGGTTCCATCACTGGGTAAGTATGTGTACTATGTATCATTTATAAATTACTTCTCAAGGAATACATGGATATATTTCCTTAAGAAGAAATTTGAAGTCTTTGACAAGTTTAAAAAGTTTAAGGCTCTGGTGGAAAACCAGACAGAGAAGAAGATAAAGGTGCTGAGGACAGATAACGGTGGAGAGTTTTGCAGTAATTAATTTGAAGAATTCTAAAGGAAGTCTAGTATAGCACAGTAGAAGACTACTCCATATACACCTCAGAAAAATGGAGTTGCAGAAAGAATGAACAAGAAATTGATGGAAAGGGCAAGAAGCATGCTCAGTGGTGTCGGGTTAAGACAAGAATTATAGGTAGAGGCGGTGGAGACAACATGTTACCTGGTCAATATATCACCTTCATCAGCGTTGGAGGATAAGACTTCACAAAAGGAATGGAATGGTAAGAAACCCTTCATTTCACATCTGAGGGTATTTGGATGTGATGCATATGTACATGTTCCAAAGGAGAAAAGAACCAAGTTGGATAGTAAATTTGAAAATTTCATCTTTATTGGGTATAAGGATGGTTTAAAAGGTTGTAGGCTTTGGAACCCAGTAACAAGGAAGGTTGTGTACATCCGAGATGTGGTGTTCAGAGAGGTGAAAGATGTTATTAGACATGAAGTCCAACTAAAGGAACCTGAGAAGATAGAGTTTGAGCTAAAGGAGGAAGAATCAGAAGATGAAGAGCCACAAACTCCGGGTGTGAGAAGATCAGTTTAAGAAAGAAGGTAGCCAGAAAGGTATAGTCCATCTACTTTCTGTTAAAATTTTGTTTTATCTATTACTTATAATGATCCTAGAACTGTGAAGGACGTAGTAGATTCAAAGGATGGACAACTCTGGAAAGAGGCCATGGTTGATGAAATGGTATCTTTGCACAAAAATGAGGCTTGGGATTTGGTGGAGTTGCCGACTGGAAGGAAACCCATTGGCAGCAAATGGGTGTTCAAGAAGAAGACAAATGTAGAGGGAAAGGTGGAGAAATACAAAGCTCGGTTAGTAGAAAAAGGTTATTCCTAGGTTCTGGGAATTGATTTTGGTGATATTTTTTCTCCCGTTGCCAAGGTAACTTCTATTAGATTACTTTTATCTGTTGCTACTCCTTTTGATTTTGAGGTAGAACAGATGGATGTGAAGACAACATTTCTTCACGGGGATCTGGAAGAGGAGATCTACATGAAGCAACC
>APFE031582018.1:29166-65832 GCA_000404065.3 Pinus taeda
TTCGGTTTTAACGAGTTTAACAACAAAGATAGCTTGGTCCTTTTCAATTTTAGAGAGTCTGAAAGGGATGGAAAGGAAACTCTAAAGATTCTTTTTCGTCATATAATCCCTTAAGTCCAAAAAAGCGTACGAAAGGGATGAATGCTTGGTAATTTTAATGAGCCAAACAAGACAAGCGCTCGATCTTTTTGTGTAATAATCCCTCGAGTCCAAAAATATTAAAATCTAGAAGAGGGATAGAACTTTCGATGAATTTAACAAGCTGGAGAGGCTAATCGCTTGGCAATCTTTTCATATTTTATGAGTCAGTTGAAAAGAGCTTAAAGGAGACTCGTTTTTCGAGGAACGAGTGATGATTTTGGGTAGCAGCTGATCCAGGTAAGGTTGGATTTTCCAAGCAATGCAGTGGCACAAAGGATGCCTAACAGAATCACTCTCACAACGTTGCCTTAAAAGGGTAAACAACAAATGGAGGTGAATGATCGGACTAAAAACTAGAGGTGGAGGTGATGATGAGAACTACCAACCAAGCTCAAAAGCTGATGATAATGCATTCACAATGGTTATTTATTGGAAAATTGGTTCATTTTTTAATGAGCTTAAACTCTGGGGAAACATTTGCTCATTGCTTATGTTTATTTTTTAACGAGCTTGAATTCCACGTTAAAACTGCTCATGCCACTCATATAACAAGGATATCTCATCTAAGATACCATTTTTTATGGGGCTTGCACCTTTTAAAGATTTGCCCCGGATCCTTTCTTTATGCAAGCTAGGAAACGACCAACCTTATGAGTTTAAAGGGTTAGAGGACCTAAAAATCAAAAAAATAAATGGTTTCTCTTTGCTTGCATGCAAAAAGGTTTGCATGCCCCCAGCTATAGTGAAAAATCCCCAGGTTACCATATGAAAGCTCTCCATCCGTGTCGCAGACAAAATGCTTCCTTGGCGATGTCTACTAAAATAGACAAAGGTGAGTGGCGCAGTCGCCTCCACTCACATAAATTTGACGAGGGAATCTTATTCCAATCTAATCCCATTTTCCTAAATGGATGGGTGTGTCAGACTAGTCATATATCCTCCGTAGAAACCTACTCTATACCCAAGGTTTTCATGCCGAAATAGGCCAGGGTGCATGCCCCCTGGGCTTCCGTCATATTCTCCTGAATCACTCGCACTCATCAGGTGGACAGACTAGAGATCGATGAGATATGCCTTGCGTGAAAAGACCATTTAGGGATGGCATTTGATTATTTGCTATGTGTGAACCGGGGAATGACAGTTGGTCTATGAGCTTGACCATTCTGCCTTCATGCGGAAAACACATTACTCTAAAGAGTGACGAGATGACGACTCCCATGCAATAAATATAGTCATGCCCAAGGAGTAGATTATAATCCAGGGGTCCTTGGACTACCATCATGTTCATGTGAACGGTTTTCCTTCTCAAAGTAATGGGCACATTGGGAGGGATCCCTAATTGGTTCCTTTGTCAAAGCCTGTCAAATTTCTCATTTCAGGCAAAAGCGATGGTGAACCAAGCACTTTCCAAGCAGTTGAGGAAAGGATACTCACAGAAGCCCCTTCATCTATGATGGTACCAACCATGACCATTCTGTAAGCTTGTACAATGAATCAGAATGGTACACTAGCTGGTAAACGGGCTCTACCTAGTAGATTCCAGTCGAAGGAAACGACTAGGTTGCTTGGAGGTGGGACCGAATAGACGACCGGATATGACTCTGATGAACTTCCTTCCTATGGTAAAGGAACGGATAGACTGCCCCCAAGTTTGTCGGAGTCTGTGTTTACGAAAAGAACTTGAACGATGTCATTCTCTTTCTCTTCAGTGATGGTATCATTCGAAGATGAACCTTCTGAAGGCAAGACTGGGTCAACTACCGCCTCGACCTTTTGACTTTCATCTGGTATGGATTCAGAGGGTTCATTTTCAATGATAGACATTTCGGCTGACCACAAAGGCGTGCCAGCTGTATTTTCAACCAGTGGTGGACTTGGTAAGAGTTTCTTATATCTAGGAGGGAGCCGTAGTGGTGAAGCTGGACGGTCATCCAAAACTCTTTTAGCTTTGTCTAGGAAGGGACAACGGTGGACGGCGTGATCGCCTTCACACAATTTACAAGGAAATTTGTGATTCCTTTTCTGTCTAGATACTTCACTTTCACTGGTTGATGGTGTGCTTTCAACATGATCATCAGAGGTTGACGACACTAGATTGTGCAAATGAGGAGACCAGTCCCTTAAGATCTGAGGGATGCAAGGACAATATCAATGATAGTGGTCTCCTTTGCAAATGACACATGGAGATTTAGGTTTAGATGGTGTAGTGTGAGGATTTTCGCTAGACGATGCCTAGTTGCCCGCTTTCGCTTTTGGTTCTTTCTTCTTCTTTTCTTTTTTCTCTTTCTGCTTCTTCTTCTTCTTCTCAGTTACTTGATCTTTAGCTTTACCAGCTTTATCAAGCGAAGAGGAAGGAGGAGAGGGAGAAACAAATGAAGTAGAAGGTTGGGGGGAAACTCTAGTATCATCTAGCTGCTAACTTGACTGTTCAGGAATTACGGTATTCTGAACGACAGAGGTAGAGAAGATCCATACGGGAAAACCAATCGTCAACCTTGGAAGTGACAATGTGGCCATATGGGGTGCACCAACATCTCCCCAAGAGGAGAAAGGACTAGAATTTCCTCCAAGGGGAAATCCTTGATTGGTAGACTCCATTTTTCTCAACCTACAGACCAACGAGGGAACTTGTGATGTTATTCCGATTAAAATAAATTTCAGACTCTTTGACACAATTTTTTTTTTCAAATTTAAAGAGTCGAGAAAAAATAAAAGATGACTCTAGTCGCCTTCGATTTTTAATGAGCCTGAAGTGACAAGTGCTCAGATGGACCTTTTCTTTTAAAGAGTCTGAAAAGGAACGAAAGAGATTTCTCTGGAAATCTAGGCAGAGGGGATTACCAAACCAATCGCAAAACTGTAGAATACTTTTTACAATACGGCAGTCAATCTTCCCGAATGATGTGTTCAGTGCATTGCGATCGATAGGGCGGCAGACATGGCTTCCTAAGGTTAAAGGATATAGCCTATTGTGGTCTCCCAATATATACTCGATGGTATGTGGGAGCACAAGTTCATATTGGCACTTGTCATCTCAGAGTGGAGGAATTACCCGACCAACAATGAAAACAATAGTTACCAGGTTTTACGACGCCAGAATATGTCTCTAGCCTAGACTTCTAGATGTTATGCGTTAGGTTCCAAAGCATTTTTAGATTCATTAAATTTATTTTATAGTTTATCTTGTTTAAAAATTTTCCTTTCAGGTTCACCGTTGATCTTGTTTAACAACTGTTTAATCTTCTTTTGGCAATGAGAATCCTAGCTACTAAGGAAAGAAAATTGAGAGTCTTTCAACAAAGAGCAAAGAGCACACACTAAATGCACTGTCCTAAGTCAAACTAAGCAGTCTAAATGCAAATGCACATGCATGTATTTGTTTTCAGTCTTCTTAATGTATGAATGATGATAAGAAAGCTAAGTGCAAATCTGAATTATTTTCAAAGCGACAATACCTAACAAATTTCTTTTCAAAATGAAGTGAAGATAAGAACGACACTTTGCAATTTCGAAATGAAAACTGTTTTTCGACACTTTAAAAACTACTAATTCAAATCATATACAAGAGTAACAATATGATCGACTATAAAGAACAATGGGATTCTCTTCTATAACTGAAAACGACACTTATGACACTTTCAGATTAAGAAACGACAGTTTGACTACGCTACTTCTTTGCAAAAAAGAACTGAAAATGGTGCACAATACATAAAAACACTTACAGTTCTTTGCACAATATAGGCAGAATGATGGAAGAGAAGGGGGTTTTCACAGAGATATACTAACCACAGACAACAAAACTCCTAAATAGAACTGAAAATAGTGAAGAAAAAACCAAAGTCTAAAGGTAAAGTTAACCCTCCCTGACCATCGCACCTGTCACACAGGGAATCCAGTATGTAACGCACCTACTGCACATAGGAAGTGCGATACATATAGACTTCCTTGAAGGGAGGGTGTGATGGTACCAGTGCGAGACTTTTAACCAGTATTTGCTCACAATTTATAGTTCAGTTCAGGGATTTATGCCGAGTAAGTGATGTTCAGTATATGTAAATCACAGGTGTTGATCTAAGGAGGTTACTAGAGCCACCACTTAGGGAAATTAGAATGTTTGCATATTGATTGTTTAATTTATAAACAAAACCCAAAGATAGACTGAAGCAGCATTGATCTACTTTGCATTTGTATAACAAATGCAGTTCGAAGGCTAGCTGGCTTGACTTCAGGCTCCGTCTGTAATTTTATAAAACAAACAAAGATAGACTAACAAACAATCTATTCGCTCCCCAGTAGAGTTGCCATTTTGTTACTAGGAATAGTGTCCACTCGGAGCTGCTATTCCCACTAAGACTGGTAGCTATCTTAGAAACAAACAAGTAAAGAATGCTCTCGTTTTCCTTAATGAAAATAGATAAGAGTGGAATAGAGGACACCAACCTTAGTCTTGCGCTTGGTTCCTTACTTGATTCCTCTCCTTCCTGATAGATCTTTGCCGCTTCTTCTTCATCTGCCCAACTTCAAAGAGCACCTGTGGAATCAAAGCAACATACTACTATCGAAGAACAGAGATCTATATTCATAAATAACACAGGACCAGATATGTATTAACCATACAAATGCATATATAATCAAACATACAAGAATATGGAGGAAAACTTGAATAGATTTATAATATCAAGAATAGAAAGAGGATTACAACCAATAGTTCTGACCCAACATCATCCTCCAACAAGAAAGCCCTTCTTCACCTCAAGTAAAGCTTATATCACCCAACACCTGAAGTTTCACCAGAAAACCACAACACTTCTCTACAAAGATAACAAGATTCAGCCTTTGGATCCTTGTGATGAGGGATCCATATATAGATGATTGTATGGGGTGATTTCCATCTTGGGTTTTGATTAGTGTCCTCCTCTCTTGATATTTCTTGATTCCACTTGGAGATTGATTGATCTCTTACTCATCCCTGGTCGAAAACAGAGAGGCAAGTGGTCAGAGGGGAAGCTTCTGGGAGATTCCATGATCTTCCACCTCGCAAACTGTCTCTGCCATTTGTCCATTCTTGCCCATCGCACCCTACAGAGGGGCCATTCAGTATGCATCACACCCTTTACACTGGGAAGGTGATATGCATCGCACCCTCTACACTAGGTATTTAGTATGGTCCAGTTTTGACCATTTCTGAGCAGTTTTTAGTGGAGAACTTCTGGGAGATGATGTAATCAGCTGACCTTGTTCCTTTAGGTAGTGAAGCAACACTTTTAGGGACTTAGGAGCCCTCATTTTATGGAAATTTATGATTGGGGTGCAGTGCCCAAAAATGTCTATAACAACCTGGGAATGAGACGATGGACATAGTCTGGAAGGATATTCCTTCTAATACAGCTGAAAACTTGACCAGACTGTCGCAGTTTATAGGGGCATATGCAACTTCCACCTTGGATAAAGCTACGAAGATATCTCTTTTGTTAAGGGATAGGGAAGAGAAGATAGCGCACCTCTAGTAATAGCTACAAATTGAAAAAGCAAATGTGAACCAACAAGTTGCTGAACAAATTTCTCAATTGCAACAAAATATGGAAGTGTTAAAAATAAGCCATGAAGCATGCATTTATGCAAAGAACATACAAATTCAAGAATTGTAAGAAGCCATGGAAAAATATGAAGATGTCCCTATTGTCGATGAATTCATCAAAGAGGCATTAGAGCTAAATTCTCTTCTATCAAAACAACAAGAGAAATTTTGCCAAAGAATGTCGCATATCGTTCCTTATCTGATCAGTAATGACCAGTTAACGGATAAGGCGATTGACCAAAAAACTAAATTTAATGATTTAAATACAAGGATCTCAGAATTCATTGAATGTAAAGAAACATAAGAAGGAAGTAGAGCTAATCTGCCTAAGATTGAGGAGACACATAATGACATTCTATTCATAGATTATGCATGGATCAAGCAAGCTGAATTAGTAGTGGAAAGAGCATCAGGGGTGTCAAAGAACATAGTAAAAGCAGTAAAGCACAATTTGCATGCCACCAACCTGGTGAAAGAAAGTAACTCGAAAATACTGCCAGATTTAAATGACTTGCATAAAAGATGGAAGGAAAGAGTGGAAATCCAAAGGGAAGTGATCGCAAAGTTAGCAAAGATTGACTGGGAGGTGTATTGGCAATCCCTTGTCAAGCCACACAACCAAATCATGACCCTCAATTGCCCATTCCATTCAACTCGACGAATGATGCCACCTCTCAGATGTTATTTTTGCAAGACAAGTCAGAACACAGTTTGAGGCACCTCCTCAAGTGAAACCAATGGCGGATATATTTGATTTAAGGGAGAAGCTGGAAGACAACAAATCATCATTATAACCTCTGCTCATTAAGTCACTTTTATTTTTAGAGTTAGTTGACTAGTTAGGAGGAAGGTTGTTTGAAGCCTCCTCAAATTTTTTTATAATCTATTTTTGAACATTAGTTAGAATAGTATTTATACCCTTCTCATGCATTTAGAGAAGGGTCCAAAATTTTATCAAAAACATTTGCAAAGAATGCACTTCTGTAAGTTTGTGAATGCCTTAACGAAATTATGGAACATGGTCGTTTTTTTAAATATCAAATTACTTTTCTTTGTTGATGCACTATTGTATACTTGGAAGATAATTTTATTTGAAGAAAGGACCTGATCTATGTCATTAGTCAAATGAGCAGAACTTCACACATATGGTACTTCTATCTTGTATGATTAGCTATGTTTCTATTTAATTAGTGATAACATTTCATTTTCATAAATTGTATATGAGATATGTTCTTTCTGTTATGCGTTAATTGTACTACTATATGATGCCTAACTGAAATTGTTTATTTTCATATATAGTCATTAGATATATGCGAAATAGTTTATACATTTATTTGAATAAATATTTAGTCAAAGAAATTATCTTTACATGTTATCACCTATGTTTAATGCGTGATTGATCTTTAATATCACATGTCAAACATACATCTTTTTAGATTGCATATCACACAGAATACCTGCGTATATATTAGATTAAGTTAGATAGAGATTTGCACTATATAATAGGCCATTTAGTTATCGTTATCCTTACTACAATCACTTGAAAAAAACCCATTCTCATTTTAAAATGCACACTGGGAAACTGGTCCCATCATCCCTAGTCGGAGCCACCACTTCAAACAGAAAAGGAGTTGTCTTTAAGGTCCAGACAAGGTGCTTATCCCCCATGTTGGAGCAATAGAAATATGAGGCTTCAACACACCTGTAGCACAGACCAATCAGTCACATGATTAGAATCCTTCACATATATTTTAAGCAAAGAAACATGAAAAACATTATGGACTTTAACTGATGGAGGGAAAGCCAATCTATTGGCCACTGGTCCAATCCTTTCAAGGATATTGAAAGACCCACAATACCATGGTTGCATTTCTTGGGCTGATGCATCACATAAATCCTCAACATATCCTCGAGGATCCTAATTTTCCTCTCTTCTTTCCCATTTTTTTTTGTGGATGATATGTTGTACTGAATGTGTATTGGATCAAAATTGTAATAGCCAGATACCCTGGGTTCAAACTCTGGGGCCAAAAAAGGATCCACCCTAGTCTAGCAGAACACTGACATTTTCACCTTACTCATTAAGGAGTAAGGCATCTCACTTGAGGTGTGCCAAGACTTAGATAGGGAAGAATCCAAGAACAAGCATCAAAGAGTAACATAACAGACCATTCAAAATCCTCATCTACACTACTAAATATTATCCACAGACATGCAACATGTGAAAAATAGATATTTGCGATACAACTAAAGAGACATATAACATTCAAATTCATGCAAAGGAAAATTTAAAAGGTGCCCATATAATTCAAAGCATTCAAATATATAGAACAGTCATGCAACTCCCATTCCATTAACATAGATTGCTTCATTACATTCTGGAAATGTAGTCCTCATGGAAAAATTAGACTAATCACAATACAATTTGGATCAAAGAGTAAGATGAGCAAAGAATAAACAAGATTTCATGTGATAATTACAACATTTCAGCATAGAGTCTTCACTTCTTATTTTTATTATATTTTCCTTCAACTTTTATAAACTTCCATTGTGACCTCGCTCGCCTGAATTGCGAGTCATCCCTTTGGATACCATGCTCTTTCCTCTTCGGTGACTTTTGTCACTCGACTTCAACTTCTCCTTCTTTCCTCGATGATCTTTGTAAACTTCGCTATGATTGAAATTTTCCGCACTTTCCTCTTGTAAACTTTAGTTTCTAACAAATCTTGGTTGATTTGCTTTATTTTTTTTGGCAGTTTTCTCGGAAACCGCCTTTCGGTCAGACTCTGTCAAAATGTGTCAAAATTCTATCCCGAAAACGAAGGACCCAACAATGCCAAATTTGTCCCCAAACTTGCAAACAATTCCATCCAAACTCTTGAAGTGAATTTAGCATCTCTATCCAAGATGATTTTCCTTGGTATTCCATGTGACCTCAAAATCTCTTTTCTGAAAATTTGGGCCACTTCACTAGCATAATTGGTGGATTTGAATTTCGCAAAGTGAGTGACCTTGCTTAACCTGTCAATCACCACCACAATTCCATCATGCTGCTTGGAGGTTCTCGGTAAACCAGTGATGAAATCGACGGATTTCACCTCCCATTTCCTTTTTGAAATGGGAATGGGATGCAATAAACCTATTGGATTTTTGAATTCTGATTTCGCTTGCTAACATTCTATGCATTTAGCCACAAAATCAGCCACTTATTTCTTCAAATTTGGCTAATATCAAAACTTTCTAATGGTTGTGACAATCTTTTAGTACCCTGGGTGGCCTGAGTATGGATTTTTATGGAACTATCTCATTATGAGCCTCTTTAATTCATCATTATTTGGCACATATATTATGTTCTTGAACCTAATTAGGTTGTCATAAGTGTGGTGATATTCCTCATCCCCACCATCTCATTGCAACTTTTTTTCATTTGTTGATATTTTCATCATGATGTCTTGCATTCTTGACCCTTTCTACCAGGTCCATTTCATAAGAGCTCATTGCTTCCAAGTGATTCACTTGAATCCTACTACTAAGTGCATCAAAAACCCTATTATATTCGCCTTTAATATAATTGATATCAAATTTGAACTCACTAAGTATGACAAACCATCTAGCTTGCCTCACATTAGAATTGAGTTGCTTGAACAAATACTTGAGCCCACTATTATCTGTCATGTGTGTAAATTTCCTACCAAGTTGGTAAGGCCTCCACATCTTCAATGTATGAATGATGGCATGCACCTCTCTGTCATGAGTCATGTAGTTTTCCTCATGCTCATTCAGTTTTCTTGACTCATAACAAATTATCTGTCCTTTCTGCATCAAGACTCCACCAAGCCCTTCATTTTAGGCATCTGTGCGCACCAAAAAATACTTTTCTAGATTTTCAATCCTCAAAACTAGTGCATTCGTGAGAAATTGTTTCAATTGTTCGAAGCTTTCTACACACTAAGTTGTCCACTCAAATTTCTTTCCATTTCTTTGTAGGGATGTGATAGGATGGCCTATCTTGGAGAAGTTCCTGATGAACCTCCTATAATAACCTACCAATCCTATGAATGATGTAATCTCACTCACATTCTTCAACTTTGGCCACTCCATTATGGTCTTGATCTTCTCTGGGTCAACTGATATCCCTTCCTTGGAGACAATAAGCCCAAAATAATGTATCTATGATTGGAATAAGTCACACTTGTCGATCTTAGAATAGAGCTTGTGCTCCTTCAGCAACTATAGTACTGCATCCATATTATTTTCATGCTCTTCTTCAATCTTCAGTACACCAATCTACGAAGCCTCAGGTACTAGTATCAACAATTCCAAATTGCAAATCTTCTTCTTCCATACCCAGCCTGTTGTCAAGCTTGTTGTAGCTAGAATTTTGGGTTTCCCCATCGCCACACTTCCATCCAATTACCTTGGCGCCCCCCTCATCGCATCTACCATCAAGCACTCCTCCTGGTGTAGGTTCATTGAAAAGCTTGAAACACGTCTAAACCTCTGGACATATAGATCCCTGAACATGGCCAGTCGTGTGGTGCTCATAAAAGCATTACTACAGGCAATGCTGCTTTACCTGTTCTCAATCTTGGCAGCCCCCAAATGGGTCTTAAAAAGAATAAGAGACTTACAGAGAGGCTTCCTTTGGGGGAACTCAGCCACAAATCGAAAATGGGCACGGATAAAATGGACCACTATTTGCACGACCAAGGAAAAAGGAGGTATTGGTCTGAGAGACCCCAATCACAGTAATGCAATCATGAGTGCCAAAATCTGGTGGCAATGGCTCTCTTCACCAGGAAAACCATGGGCTGACATTTGGACTGCCAAGTATGCTAACCACAGGCCACAGGAGGAACTCATAAGATACATCCCCAGTGTCAATGGATCTCTGATATGGAATGCGGCCAAACAACACTTCCAGTTGATTCAACAACATAGTTTCTGGGAAGTAAGAAATGGTCGAACTGCACGATTCTGGATGGACGCCTGGAACCAACTTCCAAAGCTTAATGGCATCCTAAATATACCTCCCAACTTCATCGGAGCAGCCCAGCAACAGAATAAGATATGGGAGTATTGGGATCAGGAACAAGAGCAAGGATTTCGAAAGTGGAAACAAGGCATCCAGCTTACCAGAAACACGGTACATCCATTCACAGAAGAATTGGAAAAGGAGCTAAGAAAAAGGAGCATCCGATATTTAGAGGACAAAGACATTCTATGATGGGGTTATCAGCCTAAAGGGGCATTCACCACTTCAAAGGCTTACAAAATCATAAGCACATACCCAACCCCCTCGGACCCAATATGGACCAAAATCTGGGGGTTTGGCTCGTGGCCTAAAGTTTCTCTTTTTTATGGCTGGTTGGACAGAAAAGAATATTAACCTGGGATAAAATCCACCAGAGAAACTACCATGGCCCCTCCATATGTGTCAACTGCAAATCACAAGAGGAAACCACTCAACATCTCTTGGACGCTTGCCCCTTGGCTAACCAAATATGGGAAAAGGCAAGTTTCAGGAGTCAAAGAAATTGCAGGCTTCCAAATGATATAACAAACACCTTAAGGCTCTGGCCAATGAATTCGTACAAATGTGAAATTCTCAATCACTTATGGTGCATTCTTCCTGGGCTGCTTTTATGGAACATATGGAAAGAGAGAAACAAAAGGATATTCAAGGATCAATATTCCCCGATTGACATTATTTGGCGCAAGATCTGTGAGAATCTAGAAGAAACCTTGCAGCTTAAATCCTGGAACATAGAAGACCTTCCAACTCTAGAAAATGAGAAGGCTATCTGGGAGAACTAGAACTTGCGTCTACCCCAGAAGCTCCACAACAAAATCCGGCATAATGGTAGTGGTACCAAAGAGGTCTCTTAGACTGCCCCTCCTGAGCACTCCTTCAAAATCAATTTTGATGGAGCCTCAAAGGGTAATCCTGGGATAGCTGGATATGGTGGAATATTCAGAAACCATGTTGGCAGGCCTCTTTAGATCTACTATGGCAACATTGGATGGGACACAAACAACTCGGCTGAGTTGGAAGGTCTATGGAAAGGTCTCATTCTTTCTAGGCATAACAACTTCAGTCCCCTGGAGGTAGAAGGAGATTCTCAAATCCTAATTAACATGGCCAAGCATCTCCTAAATGGCTCTCATGCAAAGAAAATTGCCACAAGTTGGAGGCTTGAAGCGAGACTGGAAGCCATGGAGCAAGAACTACTTAAGAACAGAGCCATCACCTTCAATCACATAAGAAGAGAAGGCAACAAGGTAGCAGATTTTATGGCCAACATTGGGGTGGAAAGTGAGTATAATCTACAAGCAGGAACTCTAGACATACTAAAGAATCATGCACAAGCACATGAATGCAATCACCTGGTCCAAAATGACGCTACCCCCCGGATGCGGGTGTAAACCAATGCGAATAGGATGATGGGACGGGTGTGCAGGGGAGGCCACCTGCTTGCCATGCGTAGAGGCGAATTTGAAGACGGGGGCGAAGGACATCCCCGGAAGGCGATGATAAATGTAAAGGGATGGCAGCCAAGGAGCATTTACGCTCCGACCTCCTTTGGCTGCGTTACTGAACTTGGCTCCGCAACATAATTGAATGCCTCATTAATGGAGGGTGACCCTCGAGGTAGAGGCTGGGGTTTTATTAACAGAGGTAGCCCAGGAATCACCATGTTCATTTGGGCAGGGTCTAGGGTTCTCTGGCCGTCGCTGGTGCTGACAAACTCTGGCCCTGGTTTGATTTACTCCACCCCGGGTCTGATTGCCCAGCTGGTTTATGCCCCTCTTGGCCTTCTGCATTTCAATCCGGCTCTGGATTGCTCTGTCAACATGGTCAGGACTCGTAAGCGGATGCTAAGTTGTCGCGGCACCAGCAGTGGAGGGTCTTCGCGCCCCTCAACAGAGGCGGAAACCCATTCCCACTGTCACTGCCCTCACTACCGCTGTCACTGCCACTGCGCTCATTTGGGAGGTGCAAGCTCTTAGGCACAGCGAATTCATGGAGGCTAGGTCACCTGGGTCTTCGTCTGCACCTTACTTTGGCTCAACAATTTTACCTTTAACAACCCCCTAAATTGTCCAAGAATTAATGCCCACATCTTTGTTCTTTTCATTGATGAAGCCCAGGACAAGGGCGGAACCAATGCTCCTCCAGAATTCGAAGCCCCAGTCGACATAGCCAAAACTTTTGAATTGCCCACGGCGGACAAGGGGAGATGCACGGAATTGCTAGACCTTCAGTTGGAGAAGAACCAGAAGCAGCCAGAAGTGGTCGAGGCGAAAGAGGGCCAAGCTCAGGAAGACAAAGAATATGGATGGTGCCCAATTGTGGAGGAGGTGCCGGAGGACTAGCCAGCTGCCAGGTCTCAGGTTCTATGGATCGGGTGGGATTCTGGTCCTTTCCTTTTTTGGTTATGTCCATCTATCCAATTGTCTCTGGCATGTCTTTGTGTCGAATATCTTTTATGTTAATGTGTCAATGTGGCAAAATGCCAACGCTGAGGCGTATGGTCGGTTACAGTTTTGTTTGGGTGTCAGTTTTGGGGTCGGTTATAGTCTTGCATGGGTGTCAATCTTGTCCTCCTCCGCGTGGGAATGATTTCACTAGTCTCAATCGCCCTTGTGAGGGCATGAATAGGTTAGCCCTCTCTTTCTGTTACATTTGGTTGATCCAGAATGCCATTTTTTCAGGCAGATGGATCTTTCAGACGGCATGAATATAAATGTACTCTGGTTTTTTGTATATAATAGAATAGTTTAATCGAGAAAAAAAAAATATTCAGTACACCAATATGTCATCTACGAAGACAATCACAAACTTGTCTAGACAAAGATGGAACACACTATCCATTAAGCACATGAACGTGGTAGGGGAATTACTAAGCCCAAAGGGTACCATTACAAACTCATAATGTCCATATCTTGTCTGGAAGGTGGTTTGTGAATATCTTCCTCTTTGATGCAGACCTGATGATACCCATAGCTCAAATCAATCTTGGAGAACACTGTTGCTTCACTCAACTAGTCAAATTAGTAATCTATTCGTGGCAACAACTATTAGTTCTTGATGGTCACTTTATTTAATTGCCTAAAATCAATACAAATTTAGAGTGCCCCATCCTTTTTCTTCACAAAGAGTACTAGAGCTCTCCATAATGACACACTTGGACGAATGTAATCTTGGTCAACCATTTCCTTCCGCTATAGCTTTAAGTCAACCAATTTAGGCATGCTCATCTAATATGGTTCCTTGGATGCTAGTGCTGCTCCAGACACCAGTTCAATAGACAAATCAATTTCTTACGGGGAGGTAGCCCATAATAACTTTTGGAAATGTGTCCTCAAACTACTGCTGTTTGCGCTCGAATCTGCCTCAGGCTGAAAAATGCAAAACTCGAGGCAACATCAAACCAAGCTCAACCTCGTAGCTAGCCCTACGAGGACAGGAGAGGGCTCTCTTCGGTCGATCTTGATAAAATAAGCAATAGGGTGCGAGATGACTTTTAAAATGGGAACTGATTTTAGGCTAGTAAATAGATAGAAAGGGGTTTTTTGATAAATGATTGGGTTTCCTGGGCTGTGTGGAGCAAAGACAGCAAGAGTAGATGTCAAGCGGAACGAGTTATTTTTGCTGACAAAACTAACCTCCCTAGGAGTCTAAGACTCTCTAGTGACAAACAAAACAAGTAAGAGCAATCCTTCTCTAAATATACATTATCCTATGAGAAACCAAGTGTTTTTCAATCTTACCTTAGGTCCAACGCTTGTTGTAGCAGCCTAGCTTCGTTGATCCAGATGAGCTCCTCCTTCACTTTGAAACCTGCATACACTAACAATCAAACGATTACATAACACCTGAATATTCCATAAAACAAAGCATATTCAACATATAGACCAAGGAGTATATGAAACAATTCATTAACACAAATCATTGAGAAGAATGGACTTATTTGTATTAAGGAAACAAAAAAGAAACCATTACAACCTGAGCCTTGGTGTTGTGCAAGTTCCTCCCAGGGTCCAGCAAGATTTTCCTCTACTTTGACAAGCTCACCACTTCCAAATGAAACAAGAAAGGATGGTAATCTCTCCTCACAAGCTTTACAATGGAAGTCCTAATTCCAGCAGCATCTACCCTTTGGAATGTTCAGCTTTCAACCTCTTCTCCTTTGGCCCAAGGGCTGTTATTTATAGTGTTCTACAGGAAGTTATCCAGTTCCAACATCAATGGGATACTCCCTCTTTTGGATGGGGTAGCTCCTCTCTTGATGGGATAAGTTCCTCTATCATAGGGATGCATGAACCATCTGGAGGCACTCAATACATGTCAAACACTCTTCTAGAAGGCTCTAGAAATGACCACAAGTAACTTTTTTAAGATGAAACTCGCGCCTTTTGACCTTTACAGGGGTACGCACCCATCCTTTGGCTTACAGAGCGTACAAGTACGCAGGTACAATGAGTTTGGGATGCGTACACGCAGGCAAGGTAGAGAGAACCTGCGTACCCAGAGATAAACATGTTTTTTAGTGACTTTCTCTCTTTTTTGAAGTTTGACATGAAGAGCAGAGGTATTAGGCTTGACAAGGAGGATAATATGACTATTGATGGAGCCATATTAACTGCAGATAGTCATGGTGACAAATTTCAGTGTAACAGGTGCTGAGCGAGCAGAAGATCAACATGCAACAGTTGAGCTTGCAGCATGACACAGTTGTGTCTTAGAATAGATACATGGTGTAGGTAATTGAAGAAGCCTACTAGATGGTCCCTGAGCTGGCCATCCCAGCAGAAGCACCAACAGAGGCATGCATCTAGAGATTAGTCGTAGGGGTGCACAAGGCATGAGAAGAAATGGCTAAGGTTCATTTGGAGCTGAACCTTCAAATAGCAGAGTTGCGGTTGAAGGCGCAACCATCAACTCCTCTAGAGGTAAGGGAATAGTGCACCAACACCATTACATCAAGGCTAGAGGAGATCAGTAGTGCAGTAAGGGTTTGCACCAGAATGTTGGAAGAATAATTCGAGGTCCCCACAAATCTGCAGAAGGACCTGAACATACAATGCTTAGAAACAAAGGTGCGTGAGCTATATTAGCAGTACAAAAAAATCAAAGGGATGGTGCAGACGATGGCCCTCACTAAGAGTCTCATGTGAATGCAATAGGCCAAACTGCTGAAAGAGCAAGTAGACACAGTATGACACAAAGAAGCAGTTTTGAAGGCACATGTTTAGCCTTGGATCAATGAGGCCTTTGCAATCATAGAAAAAATTGAGGGCAAGCTCATGCAGATGCAGGGGACACAGGAACAGATGTAGGGGAGAAATTCTGACATCGTAGTCTCAAAACAATGAGTACAGGAGATTTAGTAGGCAGCCGCTCAGTGAGATGCTAACCTTGTAGCTGTCCGAGCAGAGTTGGGAGGTCTCTGTGAGAAGATCTCTAGACCAACAGAGTGACTTGAGGGTGAATCACGATGTTTGTGTTGGGGCTTGTTGGGTGTGGGATCCCCCGAAGGCAAGTTTTGGGGCTTAAAGCCTAAGTTTTGACTAAGTATATTTTAAAGACTCCGCAATTTATGGGCGCAGAGCGCGAAGATGGTTAATGAGTCAGAGGGTTGTCTGCCTTCATTTTTGTAATGTAACGTCAGTTTGAGAGATCTACCCATGGTCTGCAAACCATGGGATTGTATAAATAAAGTGAGGCTCTAAGCGTAAAAGATAGGGAATAATCAAAGAATTGATGAAGCATTAACTAGAAGTGTAGAGTTGTGTCTTTGGGTTGTAGAATAGGATAAGGCTCTACAGTTGAGTGTGCAGAGGCCTAGTAGTCTACAGCTGAGTGCGCAGACCCCTCAAGCTGAGTGCGTAGAGCAGGTCAAATCTGTAACCATTGGAAGCATTAATAAAGAGAAGTTTTACCATATTTCTATGTATCTTTTCCTATCTTATGAATTGTTGGGTATGAATTGCAAGTTTACTGTTTATTTATTGCATGAAATTATATAAATGTGCTAAGTAAGTGAATATATTACAAGGTATCTGTTTATGCAAAGATAACTAATTTTTATAAGAAGATAAGTAAGATCTATGGCATGACTTGGGGAAATAGTGCAGATTATTGCTCCAGTAGCGCGAAAGCCACAACTATTGGTTAGGGTTGTAGGAGTGCCTCACATGCCAGGGAAGTGCACATAGTAACCTACGTGAAAGTATTCACAATTGGACCAAATCAACCCCTCAGACATCTCAAGGGTGTGGAAACATGGTTCCAGCATCCCCCCAATACTGCTTCGGGTGATACCTCAGTCTATGCTCCTTGGACTGCTTCCAAATGGGCTAGTAGTACAGGGATTTGTTTGGCTAATTAACTTCGAACATGGGTCAAGCCCCAACAATCCAACACTTAAGTACATTTAATGTTAAAAAGGAGTTAGAAAGAGTTAAGATCCCTACACCACTTTCAAAACTTTCAAAAAACCCTGGATACAAAAATCAAGTTTCCAAATGGATACAAAACACCTCTGTTGATGTTGAAAGTGATGTTGTTAGCCTTCAATATGAAAAACCAATAGTTCTTTTTGGTCCTAGCTCAGATATGATAGATGAAATAGTACACCCTTTCTGTGTGACACTAAAGACAAATGACTCCATGTTATACAACTATATGCTTGATTATGGATCATCACATAATCTCATGCCAAAAACCATCGTGGATCATTTAAATCTTGACATAAATAGATCCTATCATGATTTGTACACCTTCAATTCCAAAAGGGTACCTTGTCTAGGATTGATTAAGGATTTAGTAGTCACTCTTGCCCAAATCCCAGTAAAGAAAATAATGTTAGATATTGTTGTCACTCACATCCTTCCCAAATTTCGAATGCTCCTTTCAAGGTCTTGCTGTGCTAAATTAGGGGGAACTCTTCATATGGTCATGTATTATGCCACTATTCCAGTTTATGGAGGAGAACAACTTAGGTTGTATAGAGAGGTTAGATTTGTGCACACTGTATGAAAAACAAGTCTAACCAAGGAACCACCCCATCTATGCTATTGATCAATATTTTGGTTGTTTTCAACTCTCTTCAAATCAAATACAAGAATCTCAACTAAAAATTGAAGACGTAATTGAAAACCCTATATCAAATTAGACTGATGTATGGAAGTTGTTCTTTCATGGCTCTTTTACAAAAGAAGGGGTAGGAGTTGGGGTAGTACTAATCTCACTAGAAAAGGAAAACATTACAGAATCATGTGAACTTGATTTCAAAGTTACCAACAATGTAGTATAATATGAGGCTTTCCTTCTAGGACTACAATTAGCCAAGAGTTTAAAGGTACACAGTCTGAGTGTTTTCACTGACTCTGAACTGATTATAAGACAAGTTAAAAATATTTGCCAAACAGAGCAACCTAGGCTTAGATCTTATCGAAATGAGGTTTGGGATTCCATTGAAAATTTATTTAATTCCTTCAACATAACTTATGTCCCTAGAAATGAAAACATACATGCAGATTCTTTGGCTGTCTCTGCAATCTCATTTAATATTCCTGATCAAACACAAGTGTTATACCAAATCTAGGTCAAATACAAGCCATCTATACCAGATAACCAAAAGCATTGGTAGGTGTTTTAGGATTATGAATCACTAAAATCTTTCCTTCAACTTGTATATGAATTTTCTCTTCTATAAATTGATGAAGATAATCTTGATATGATTAACCCTCAAGCAAATGATGATTCTGAACTAAATTCCAAGATTGAGGGTCATGACATCATACAATTATCAAACAACTTCATTCCTAAAGGGTTAATTCCTTTGCATAAATTATTCGATTATAATGATGTCCCTCAAAACCATCCATCCATTTCTCCTGAAGATGAGATAGGAGAAATCAATATTGGAACTCAAGAACAAGTGAAAAATATAAAAATCTCTACATATTTAGCTCCATAAGTTAAAAATGAATATCTTAATTTACTTAAAAAATACGAATATGTTTTTTCTTGGTCTTATGTTGATCTTAAAACTTATGATACATCCCTCATTGAAAATAAGGTCCCACTGAAAAATGAAGCTAAACCCTACCAGCAAAAACTCAGAAGAATTAATCCAGTTCTTCTACCAACTATTGAGAAAGGACTTGAGAAAATGTTAGATGCACAAATTATTCTTCCACTAAGATATTCTAATTGGATTGCCAACCTAGTACCTATTAGAAAGAATAATTGTGAAATTAGACTTTGTGTTGAATTTAGAAACTTAAATAAAGCATCACTAAAGGATAACTATCCATTAGCTAAGATGGATCAATTACTTCAACAAGTTTATGGAGCTAACAGACTTTCTATGTTAGATGGTTTTTCTGGTTATAATCATATTATGCTTGACAAAGAAGATAGGGAAAATACTGCCTTCACAACACCTTGGGGTACTTTAATGTATTCAAGGATGCCTTTAGGTTTGACAAATGCTGGAGCTACATTCCAGAGAGCTATGGATATAGATTTCGTAGGTCATGTAAATAAATTTCTTGTTATTTATCTTGATGACCTTACAGTGTTTTCTAATTCTGATAAAAAACATTTAAAGCACTTGATGAAGGTTTTTAAAAGATGCAGGAAATTTGGAATATCATTGAATCCAAAGAAGTCTCTATTTTCTATCTCAGAAGGGAAATTGCTTGGCCATATAATTTCTTAATATGGAGTAGTTATTGATCCAAACTGAGTATCAACCATTCAAATATTATCATTACCAAGAAATAAAAAGGAAGTTTAGTATTTTCTTGGTAAATTCAATTTTTAAAGAATATTCATACCCAATTATGCTGAAATCGTTAAACATATAACTGATATGCTTAAGAAGGGTCATGACGTTAAATGGATTGTCTCTTCTAGACATGCATTTTATCAAATCAAGAAATCTATTTCTAAAGCTCCAACCTTGTCTAGTCCTAATTATACCAAACTATTCTCTATCTTTTCCTTTGCCTCTGAAACAACCCTTGCTATTTTTTACTACAAAAGAATGAATATTCCCATGACCAACCTATAGCCTTTTTTAGCAAATTCATGAGAGATGTTGAGCTCAAATATGACCTAATTGAGAAGCAGGGTTATGCCCTAGCATTTGGGGAATAATTACCCAAGGGCTTTGGGTTAGAACCCCAATATATGTGAGTTGGGCATTGACTGACCCACATGTACATGCTTTTTTCTTATGGAAAAGTAGCGTACCGGGAATAAAACATTGTTTTTAATATATTTGGACCAAGTATGGAAGGAGGGGTTGCCCTAGGCCATAAACCAAGCATCACAAATACCAAGGGTGGTAACTGGTGCTATAACACCTAGTCCAAACCTTGAAGTCTTTCAGGATCTATGTTTTACATTCAACCATCATAGCCTATGTTCCCAATAGTGTTGTTAAAATTGTTCTCACTCAACCAGATATTGATGGGAGGAGAGTTAGATGGATCACCCAAATTTTGGAGTATGATCTAACTATCAAAACCACAAAGATAGTAAAGGGTCAAGGATTAGCTAAGCTCCTAGCTGAATCTAATTGTCAAGTGCTAGGCATCAACTCTGTTTTGGAAATACCAGGAGAATCCACAAGAACCTTCCTAAAATTTGAATGAGAAGAATCCACAAGAACCCTCCCAACATCCTAAAGAAAAGAATCCACAAGAACCTTTACCTTCAAATCATACTATTTCTGTACAGGTTGATGAGAAATTTCTTTGATCAAATTGGTATCAAGATATTGTAAATTTCTGTACACGTTGATGAAAAATTTCTTTGATCAAATTGGTATCAAGATATTGTAAATTTCTTGATCCATTTTGAATGTCCTGCATCGTTCTCCAAAAGTCAATGTAAAACTCTCAAATTGAAAGTAGTCAAATACTGGATCATAAATGAAAATCTGTATGGGAAAGACCCACTCAATATCTTGTTATTATGTTTAATAAAACTGGAGACTAAAGGGATCATTGATCAGTTTCATGTAGGATTTTGTGGAGGACATTATGCTTGGAGAGCAACATCATATAAAATATTAAGGGTAGGATTCTATTGGCCAACATTGTTCTTACAAGTAGGAGAAAAGGTGAGAAGTTGTGTCCCTTGTCAAATGTTTGCTAGTAAGCAAAAACTAGCAACTCTTCCACTTATCAAACAATAGCCTCAACACCTTTTCTCCAACGGGGATTATATTTTATTGGAGAGGTTCATCCTACTTCAAGCAATCAGCATAGATGGATCCTCACTGCAACAGATTAATCTACTAAATGGGTGGAAGAAATTCTAGTAAGAAATGTTACTGATTCAGTAGTAATAAAATTCATTGAAGAGAACATTTTATCTAGGTTTGGTTGCCCAACTCAGATTGTTACTGATAATGCCACAACATTTTCTAGTGTTAAGATGATTGAGTTTTTCTAGAAATATCATATTTTATTACACCATTCAACTCCATAATATCCTCAAGGTAATGGCCTCACAAAATCATCTAATAAAAGTTTGGTAAAGGTTATCATAAAAACTTTAGCAGATCATAAAAATAGATGGGACAATCATTTAATTATGCAATCTGGGAAAATAGGATTACTCCAAAGAGATCTACTGGAAATACTCCTTTTCAGTTAGTTTATGGGAAAGATGCAATTTTCCCTACCAACTTGGCCTTCCATGTTTTAAAGTTTCTACAGGATTCAACTAATGAACCTAGTGATTTTTCAAGGAGGATAAATCAGATCATTGAACTAAATGAGAACAGAGAAGAAGTTCAATTCAAATTGAAAAAACATCAGAATAAAATGAAGAGCCTATTTGATAGAAGAGCCAAGGAAAGGGACTTCAAGGAGGGAGATCTAGTTCTAAGATGGGACTCCAGAAGAGAAGACAAAGAAAACATGGGAAGTTTGACAACCTATGGTTTGGACCTCTAGCTATTGCTGAAGTAAAAGGAAACAACACTTTTGTGTAACAAAATATAGAAGGACAATATTCCACATATCCTGTTAATAGAAGACTTTTGAAGAATTACATTCAGTATTGAGAAGTTGAAGTATATTTTACTACCATCATTGTAAAAAGTTAGGTTTATTTTACTTTTTCAACTGTTAGTGTGATTTTTACAACTAAGACTCCATAGCCCAAGGAGGAGGCACATGGATCTACAAGTTGTCTACATTCTACAGGAGAAAGCAGTCCCCAGTTGGAGTCGATGTTGTAACATTCTTATTTTTGATAAGTTAGTTATTAGATGAAAAAATCAAAATGCCACAGAAAAATTGATAAGTTAGGATATGGACCAAAAACAAATTGGAAAATAAAAATGTTAGGAGTGATTATTATTTCAGGTCCATATCAAATAAAAATGATAGGGTAGTTGCTCTAAAAAAGAAAGGAAAAATGAAAATGTTACATAAGTAATAAAAGAAAAATATTTGCTTTAGAAAATAAAATTAAGGTTACTAGTGATGAGCCCCAAAAATGGGTAACTATATGGGCTCATTTTGCCTATTATTTCCATTTAATCCACCATTCTACATAGTTTTGTGCATGTTTTTGAATACATTTATGTCAATTGAGTGAATGGGGATAGTCACTTTGCCACATAGTCTAATGAGTGTTTATTGCAGGTGTTTGGACAATGTTTGGACAAGGACCAGACATTTATGAGCATATTAGCAGCCAAACTCGAGGAAATAGGGATGAGGACTTATAGGAGGGGTGTCTCCTGCATTAATAACCCCTTCCTTGAGTTCTCCACCAGCAGCTCGAAGTTCAAAGGCCACCACATCGATGATTCCAAGGGGCAGTCGAGCAACTCAAGCGGGGCTGCTCTTATCTCCAGTTTTAGGCAGCCGAGTTCCTTAAGTTTAGGGGGACTGTTGGGGGTACTCACTTGTATAAATAAGAAGGCTTCAGGCCTCAGTAGGCTAGCCATTTCATAGTCTATCTTTTCACTTTTGTGCAGTCTTGTACTCAACTCATTTTCTAGCTCCTTTTGCAAACAATTTTGTGATGTAACTATTCTTTTTTTGATCAATGAAGATGAATCCAGCTTTGAACCAGAACTGATCCTTCTAGAGGGCTGAAGCTTTTGAGTTAGGGCCCAACCCAAGCTGCCCAACACCTCCTTTGTATATTTATATGTTTTTTTCTTGCATTCATAAGCTGATTTCTGTTGTTTAGGATTAATCTTGCTCTAGTAAAATAGGTTGCTTTTGATGATTAAATTAGTCATTCTTGATTCAAATTGGTTAATTAGTTTGTTATAGTAGAAAATAAAGATCCAAAAGGGCTACCAGTAGCCTTGATCCCCTTTCTTCCTCCTTGGGACCATGAATTGAGGACAAGGCATTACTGTTGCCACGAAAAACACTATTTTTTTCCTTTCATGCAATTGCTAGTGTGATGTTTTGAGTTGGAGAAGCTGATATTTGCTTGGATTCACATGCTTAGACCATTTATTGTTCATTTACCATGGCTTTCTCACATATTTTCCTGTTCATAAATTTTTTTTTAGCACTTTTCTGTTTTTAGGTCAGATTTTAGGTCAAATTAGACAAACTCTATTTTTTTCAGTTCTTGCTTGGGTCAGTCTTAGGAAGTAGGTCTGAAACTCACTTGAAAAACATTCCATCTTGTCATCCCTCCACAACACAACCTGTACTAGCTCATCTTTCACATAATCCTTCACTCATTCACCACATTTCGCCAAACTATCCTAATTTCTGCATTTTTTCACAAAGTCGCTTTCTTACCCTTTGAGCAAGTCCAACCCTCTCCTTGATTCCTGATTTTCATTAACAGAGGCATAGATCCTCCAACACCTTCATCCAGCCTTCATTTCCTTTTTCCCACCATTTTTCCACCTTCGAACCTCCAAAACTCACTTCCGGCCTCCTCTTGTAGAACTTCCTGTAGATCCCTACAACCTCCTTTAGAAGTTCATGCGAGCGATTTTTCAAAGTCTTATCACAATGGAAATCTCCAGAAGGGTACTAGGGACTTCTTAGGACCCCTCCACACCTTCCTCACCATTTGCAAAAGCCAATTCCATCCTCCTTTGCCAACAAACCTCTTCACAGTCACAATTAGTCAAATTACAAGCATAATAAATCCGCATAAAAATACTCAAAATTGCAAAAAGATGATTTCTTTCCATTTCTCTTCAGAAGTAGCTTGAATAAATCCAATTTACATTTTTAGTAATCAAAGGCACCCATTTCAGTACTTTCCATCTCTTTTCTTGTATGATTAGGGTTTGTTAGGGTTTTCTAGGGTTTGAGTTCCATTTCAGTTTTCATTCTCTTTCTGTAAGTAGAATAGCCCTTATAGAATTAGTCTTCTACCATCACAGTAAAAGCTTCTTCTGAGAACTCATAAAAGTTGGCTTAAGCTCCTAGTGAACTTGTGCCAACTAATCAAGTGACTACCTACAGTAAGATCTAATACTTGTGCATACAACACTGTCACTTCCAAGTTTGTTACGAATTACCAGGTTGATAAAAGTAAAGAAGGGAACCCTAGGAGTTGCAACATTATTGGTGCAATACTGGAGCTCACCACTCTTTTTGGTGCCATTTCCAGGGAAGCGTCAGAGTACATTCTGCTAAGTAGCTCATTTCAACAAACATAGATTAGACATTTCCTGCTTCCATTTCAATTCTACAATTTCATTTCAACAAGCATAGATTAGACATTTCCTGCTTTCATTTCAATTCTGCAATTTGATTTCAACAAGCATAGATTAGACATTTCCTACTTTCATTTCAATTCTGCAATTTAATTTCAGCAAAAGTAGATTAGACATTTCCTGCTATCATTTCAATTCTACAATTTTCATTTTAGCAAGGTTTATTTTAGTTAGCTACAATTTGTTGTTCAATCCATTTCAGTTTTTGCAGGTACAAGCAGAAAAAGAAACACAAAAATTAAAAAAAGATATTTCCTTTCATGCCTCATAGGAACAAAGACAATTCAGGAAAATTCCTACCCAACACCCCCAACACATCACTGCATCACCCTTCTCTCTTCTTTGGTGGCAATGATCCAGAAGATCTTATAGGTGAACCTCCAGAGATATACGAAGATTCTATAACAAAAGAAGAATGAGAAAACATTCCTCCTGAGACCATGGCTGAAAACAAAAACATTAGAGGGAATGGGGAAAGAATAGAAGGTACCTTTCCTATCTGGGAGACCAATGGGGACACAAAAATGAAAAACATAAGTCCTTTAGCCCTACCTCACTTCCATGGACTGACTACCGAAGATCCTGATACTTTCTTGTTTGAATTTTCTATTCTTTATCGAACCTATGACTATGCAGAAGATGAGGAAAAGTTGAAGTTGTTTCCTTCTCCCATCAAGGATGTGGCCTTGCACTGGTTCATGGGGTTACCTAGAAATAGTATCACAACTTGGGCTCAGATGCAACAAACCTTTAACAACAAATATGTGGACTATTGCAGGTCAAAGGAAACCAAGGAAGAAATCTTCCGTATGACCATGGGTAGTGATGAATCTTTAGAAGACTATGAAGAGAGGTTTCAATTCAGTTATAAAAGGGTCATGTACACACTTGACCCTGAATCTCTAAAGTTGGTTCTGCTCATAAGAGTCCCTGAAGACCTTCTAGATACCCTCCATTTGCTAGCTGGGGGAGACATCTATCAATTACCTTATGATGACATAAAGGATGTGTTTAGAAACCATTCCAGGTCAGCTAGGAAGAGAGGTAGGGGAAGTCAACCATTAGCCAGTACATCCTCATCCAGCTCATCCCTTAGAAATGAACTTGAAGATTTCAAGAGCAAGGCGAGACAGACTCTTGCCATGCACATGGATACCTTGCATTTCAAAAGGAAACAAGAGGAAGTCGAGAGTGCTCTGGCCATCTTCTGTCCCAGGTGCACGAGAAAGCACCCTAGGAACGAATGCACTCTATAGAAGTGTGTGTAGTATGTGAAAAAGACCATCCTACGAATCAATGCCCTTCCTTGCCCAGAATCGAAGTTGTATATCAAGGGGTTGAGGGAGCCACTAAACCACTCTATTTCATGAACCAAAGTGGGCCACATGGGCCCAGATATTACCAGCAAGGAATCCAAGGGACCTCCTAGAGGTATTACAACCCCAATCAAACCACTTCCATGCCTTCTTGGGGACCCCTGCTCATCCTTCCTGGTCCACACCCCCTCCTTGGTCATATCCTCCTTAATACTAGGCCCCTCCAATTGCTCATTCATTTCATCCTTATGCTCAACCACAACCTCAATGGAGTGCATCTCATCAGGCATCGAGGACCTAGTATAACTCTCCCCACACTCATTTGCCTCCACCACCTGCTCAACCTCAAGCATTACCTCCTGCTCCTCTAAGACACCCCCAAATACCTGCTCAACCGAACCCGAAACCCAACAACAGACAGACCTAGCAGGTATATAGTGGGGAAACATCATGCCCAACCTATGCCATGGAGATTTAGGAGATTAACTTATGATCTGGGAAGGTTCTCTGAGATAGCCAACCTCTTCCTAAGGAGGATGAGGAAGAAAAGCAGGGAAGCGAACCCAAAGTCGTTCCACCCTGTTGTTCTTTGCAAACAACCCCCCATTTCATATTATTTTTATTCACAAAAACATTAAAATATGAAATAGGTCCCTTTAAAAATAAAATTGATATAAAAAATTTTACTTTATAAAAGTCTGATAAATCAAAGGAGTGCTTTATGAATGACCTTTTAAAAGCAATATCTATTTAAAATGGAAATAAAGCGAATATTCGGTTATTGTGATAAAGCGATCGCAAGATCGCATATCGCAATAACATAAAGGATGCAACAAATGGCCAAAAGACTTTCTGCCGATGCGATATAGTATTCGGCGATCGGCGATTGGCGATACCCAAAAACACCACTTAAGCGCCCCATATCAAACCCCCGATGCGATAAAGCTATCGGCGATCGGCAATCGGCTCACCCCTTGTTTTAAAACCATTGCGCATATGCCTTTCGCCGATGCGATATCGCAATCGGCGATCGGCGGGTCCCCTCGTTTCATTTCTATTGCGCATATGCCTCATGCCGATGTGATATCGCAATCGGCAATCAGCAATGCTCAAGCATTGTTAAAGCCAGCCATGCATACCCCCCGATGCAATGCGATAAGGCACGGTTTTCAATAGAAAGCCGTTAAAGTAATTGGAAAGCCCGATTTAATGATATTTAAGCCATAATCATTCCCACTCGGCCGCCAATACCTCCATTGCATGCTTTAAGAGATCTTTCGACCAAATATTGGTATAATGGGCATTTATAAGGTGGCAGACTCTATACGGTCACTTAATGAATCCATGTCCTAAGATCTGCCTATAGATCGTATCCGCGCCGTTTTACAAAAGAAAAGTATATCAACGTTCATCTTTTCATTTGCTATCAACTGTGAGTTTTATTGCTATCTCTGTGTTACGCCAAAATCGCCTCTCTGTGCAGAATAAAGTTTTACAAAGAAATTCAGGCATGATGGGAAAAAAGTCGAAGAAAGTTGCAGGTGTTTCCAATCCACCAACTGCAGCACAAGCAGTAGTAAACAACAAAAAGGGCCTGATATCCGACACAACATGCGTAGGCCTTGCCAGAACAACTTGGCAAGGAACTTATGACTTGATAGAAGCCGAGAAACCAACGCAGACGGTAGAAGAAGCCACCGCAGATTCATTGAAGAAATCAGAGTGCACTCTAAAGGATTTGGTCGATTCCTTCCTCCATAGGATAGCGGCAAGAGAGCAAATTCTCCCATACACTGATGTCGTGAAATGGGCAATTGAAGAAATCCCCATCACAGACCGAACTTTCATCGCAAAGGATGGGAGGATTTTTGGGTCATTTAAGCCAGAAGACCTGAGGCAAATGTATCATTTGCCTAAGCCAGAGAAGATATATAATAGCACCTTTTTGGAGAAATTCGCAAGCGAGAACGAGATTGACTCCGAACCTATCAAGGACTGGAGGCAGAATCCAAATAAGCACAAGCATGAATCCTCCGGTAAGTACTCAGTGGACTCTTTGTGTTCTCCTTATTGCTACGCCGGTATAATGATGTGTAGATTGTGGGGTTTGCACGACTCTGCCATTTTTACCATTGAAATGGTTCCTCTCATGGAGGCGGTAGTGAACAACACGATTATGGATTGGGCTACTATCCTTTCGGATAAGCTAGCATTAGCTGTTAGTGACTTTAGGAAAAAAACTAGAGTCACTGAGAGGAAAATTCCCCCGTTCTACTACAGTGCATATATCCTGGATACCTTGTGTTTTAATTCTGAATTCCCTACTCTTGGTTGGAGGTGGACCGCACAGGACCCCTCGCCTATTCATATTTACCATCGCAAGATGTGGAAGTCATCCTATAAAATCCACATGTATCAGATTTGTAATGGTTTTATGATTCCTGTTTATTATTCAATTTTTGATAAGCCTATTCCAAGGATCTCCTACCTAGCCTCTTTTGACTTGCCAGCAGTGGGTAGTTGGTTTGGTGAAGAGTATTTTACTTATGTTAGAGTCATTGGCAGCCAAGCCAATCCTCATGTCCTCCCCTTATATGTCCCTGACAAACTACTAGCAAGGGAAATTGCATACTAAATTACAGCTGAGAGCACCACACAGACTCTCAGAAAGGAGAAGAAAAGGGGCTGGCCTACTTTTCCCTTCAGATGTGGAGTCTTCACCCTGCATGATTTAAAACATGCGGAAAAAGAAGCCAAGAAGATGCAATCTCTAAATCTTGCCACAATTCCGAATAGAGCATTTGACCCAAAGCGAACTACATATGCCGCTTTGGAACATGCCAAATTAGCGACATTTGATCATAAGGAAGATATGTTCGATGATGTTTTCTCTGCAGCCGAATCGATATTTCAAGCCAAACAGCTCGCCAAGATGCGATACAACGATGAAGGGTTAATTGAGTTTAATAAACTCAGGGAGCAGAGGTTGCAAACTCTGCCTCTAGATTTATTAATTCCAACCAAAGCAGCATCATCAAGCGAGCCTGGCCAACAACAGACAAAGGAACCTCCTGATACAATGAAGGCCAATAATAAAGAGCAGGAGGAGCAACAAAAGAAAGATCAAGAGGAGAAGCTAAAGAAAGAACAACAAGCGCGCTTAAGGAAAGAACAACAAGAGCGCTTAAGGAAAGAGCAGGAGGAGCGCTCAAAGAAAGAAGAGGAAGATAGACAGCGCAAAGAGCATGAGGACAACTAGCAAAGAGAGCAGGCAAAGATGCAGCAGAAGGAACAGGAGCAGCAAGAGAAAGAAAAACAAGAACAATTGCTAAAGGAGTCTCAGTCTAAACAAACCACCACCGATACTAACAAGGGTGCTATCACAAAACCTGAACTACAAAAGGAATGGCAACAGTTCAGCACCATTATCAGTGGAGGAAAAGACTCACAAAATACCGATACTCCTAAATGCAGCAGTGTACAGGATGATACCTCATCTCAGGCTTTGAGCGGAACCAGCAGCCCACCTAAAACTATGGATGTGGAAATAATTCCGAAAGGTCCTAGCGACCAAATCACTCTACAAGTAGAAGATATTCCTCCATTGGATGTCTTCTACAGCCCAAGGCACAGAGCCGTGGTAAAGCGACCGAGAAAGAGACGAAGGCTTGATCAACCTTCTATCTTTCCAGAACAAACAATCATGGGCAATGTAGTGTGGAAGGAGAAACTGGATCCCTCCGATGATCTAACTAAATTGTCACAGTGCGCTGGAGATTATTCAGCTGCAACTATCGACAAGGCATCAGAGATAAGTCTTCTATTAAAGACTAAAGACCAGGAGATCTCCATGTTGCAAACAGAATTAGCAGATGTAAAATAGAGGGTAATACAAGCCGAGGAACAATTAGCAGAACAACAACTGAGGACAGCGCGCGCAGGCGAACAGTTAGTAGAGCAGCATTAAATAAATAGCCAATTGGCTCAGCAATGGGAGGAAGAGAAACAAAAGATTAATCAGGCAGCGATCCAGAAACAAAATGAGTTGACGGAGGCTTTGGAGCAATTAAAAGCGGCGAATGAGCAATTGTTAAAAAACAAGGATGAGCATATCGCTCAAATTACAGCGCAGCTAGAGAATATCAAAGGAGATTCGCAGATAATGGAATTCAGAAAAGAGGCGATGTTAATCAACAATGCGCTTATAGCGCAAGTTAAACTTTTGTCTCAATACCTCTCTCAAGCGGAACCACTCTGCGAATTAACTACAACTGTAAATGAGCAGGTAGAAAAGGCAAGGGATGACTTGAATCAAGCCGATGAAGCTATTACAGCATACCTCGAATGGCAAGATTCAAAGTCAGGAAAAGCCCCCAATTTGCCGAGAATACTTGAGGTTCATAAGGACATACTATTCACGGAGTGGCACACATAGGTGTTAAAGGCAGAAAGAGCAGCTTCAAGGTGTAGATTGACTTCTAACAATTTGATTGATTTAGTTAATGATACATTCTACATAGCAAACATCGTTTCCCAGTGTACACCCAGAAAGGTTACTACAGCGAATACACTGGAGCAAACGTGTTATCCAGAGTTAGAAAGCAGAGGAAGGTTAATCGCCGGGGTTAACAGTTTAAGCATAGAAACATATTGGCATTTCCTAATCAAGCCTCATGAACAAAGAGCCGCCCTCAAATGCTTAACCGATGCCGTTCAATGTATGATCCCCGACATCCAAGACGCCACCTATGCTGCCCAGCTCAGTTCCCGGCTCAACAAACCTCCTGAAATTGAGCCAATGCTTGCCATCAATCAACTTAGGTTCAAAGGAAAGCAGCCGATAGAATGAATCATCCTCCAGCTCCTCAGATCGCCAGCAGAAATAGCAACAAGAAGTTATTAATATCAGCTTAGTTAGCATTTTAGATTAGCATAGTATTTATAGACCCTTTCATGTTTTTAGAAAGGGTCGTAAAATTTTGTAATAGACTTAACAGACTGAAGTTTGCACTATTGTGCTTCAGCCTTATTCTTTTATGAAACTCGACCAGTCGTTCTTGCTTTAATGGAGAAATTTCTTTATACAATTGTGCACTATTGTCATTGATTGAGGAATGTTTATGCGTTAAGGGAAAAGCCACACATAGCGATTGATATCTGGGATTGGTCTACAGCTCAAATGGTATTTCTATCTTTGTCTGAAGTCATTCTGTGTATGTGAATTGTTATGTAATTATCTTGCTATCGTTGATTGTATTTATGCGCTATAACAACAAATCTTGTTCATTCCACTATTGGGTGTTTATATGATATGCTTTTACTTTCAATCATGTATATGTTAATGATATAAATGTGTAAAGTGTAGTAATATCGCTTTAAATCGCTGCGCTTAACTATTTAAGCACAACAATCCAAAATAATTTAATATCTATGCCTTAAGGATACAGTCATCTATATGTTTATCTTTGAGATATAGAGCATCAAAAGCTATGCTTTAGAGCTCAATAGATTCCTGGGATAAGTTTCATTTATTTATATTTTTTCAATAGTATCAGTCTTTTGCCTATCACTAGTGTTACTTATAAAACATTCACTCATCCCATTTTATCTATTTCTGGGAAGCTGGTCCCATTACCCGCAGTCGGAACCACTATCCCAAACGGAAAAGGAGTTGTACTAAGGTCCGGACCGGGTGGTTTCCCCAATGTTGTTGCAGCGATTTTCGAGGCATCAACATTTTTGGCGCTAGAAGGAGGGCCCTGACTGTGAATGGAAAGTAAACCCAAGCCTGCAAGCCATTCTAAGAGTAATTCTCCCTCCAAATCTCCTAGTTATTCTCAGTCGCATGCTAGTTCTCCAACGCACAATCAAGAAGAACAGGAATCAACTACCACTGCTCACACCCATCATACTTCAGAACAATTGAGTCTTGAATCCCCTGAAGTCCAGTGTCTTATCCATAAACTTCAGACCTTCTCGATTTCGCCACAAAAATCTGAAGTATCACAAAGCAGTGCGACTTCGCAGTTCAATATATCTCATCCACTTACCAGACTCCAAAGCGAAAAGCTTGGTATTGAACCTATTGAGTTCCCTTTACTCGAAAGGAAAAGGGCCAAGAAACATACCAAAGGGTCTGATAGTGAAGAAATTTCTTCCACATCATCTGTTTCATCTCCTCATCTACAAATTCAACCACCCACTCCTTCATTACATATTGTTGTCCATCAGGGAACAGAAGCCTCAACATCTCAATCTGCTCACCCTTCAGTATCATCTATTTCCCATACATCTGGAATCCCGATAGTAGTATCAACCACTGGTACTATTACAATGGTAGATCCATGGACCAGGCCTGGTGCGGTCAATATGCCTGCGCCATTGCATCCTTTACCAAATGCCCCTTAAAAATGGCTTCCTAAATTTAACCCAGATGATGGAACTCAGGCCAAAGAACACATTAATAATTTCATGCTGTCGGTCAACTTGAAAGGGGTAACGCAAGAAGATGTTGTTGTCAGACTCTTCCCTTATACTTTGCAAGGATCAGCAGGATCCTGATATTTCTCCCTACCCTCTGGTTCTATTACCAGTTGGGATACATGCCAAGAGCAGTTTCTTACTAAGTATGGAGATGATAGGTCTTTAGCAACTCTAATAAACGATCTCTCCAACCTGAGAATAGAGCATAGGGAACCCATAAAGGAATTTAATGCTCGCTTCAATAAACTCCTTAACAAAATCCCTACAGCTTCCAAACCAAGCGAACAAATACGAAGTGAATGGTATATCACTGCCCTACCTACCAATATAGCCATTTTCGTAGATCGGGCTGGGAAACCTACCTTAGCAGAAAACATGAAAGAAGCACTTGATGTGGAAAAGCGCATCAATTCCTTAGAAAAGAAAGCTTCCTTGGAAGACAGAAAAGCTAAAAAAGTTTCTTTTAAAGAAGACTCCAAGAAGAAAAGCCCAAAAGATCCATATGATATGGAAGGATTGCAAAAGGTCCTGAAAACATTATCCAACGAAATGATTGACATAAAGAAACAGGTGGTCGAAACTTCAAACAAAAGACCTTTTAGGAATTACAAGAAAACGGAAACAAAGCCACCTAATGTCATATCTAATGCAGATTCAGACCAGGAAGAAGAAGAAGAAGAAGCAACTCCAC
The DNA here is from genome assembly GCA_000404065.3 of Pinus taeda. Taxonomy (NCBI): domain Eukaryota; kingdom Viridiplantae; phylum Streptophyta; class Pinopsida; order Pinales; family Pinaceae; genus Pinus; species Pinus taeda. The sequence continues at coordinate 62,122 of APFE031582018.1, forward strand.
CATCTGATGATGAAGAAGAAGTAGCTGAGTGTCATGGAATGTGGGATTTCATACTCCCCGATCCTGATACTGATAATGAAGAAGAAGCCTTCCTAGTTACCACCAGGAGTAAAAGTACTTCTGAACCTGTCCAGGCAACTTCAAAGAAAAGGAGTGCAGGTGCTACTACAACAAAGGAAAAAGTACCTCCAAAGAAACCACCTGCAGTTGTCCCTCAAAACCAGCCCTCAACTTCTACTTCCCCTTCAACTTCCAAGACGTTAGTAGTATCCGATTCAATGGAATATAACATTGTTGATGACATGAAAAAGACCAAAGCCAACATAAACATGTTTGAGCTTAGCAAGCTAAAGCCTCAGCAAAAGTTACTTCTTAAAGAATTGAATGTTGTTCCTTCTACTCCCCTTCCTAGTTCAAAAGCTGCTAATGATTCAGGCCAACTCCCTCCAGGTATGGTTGAAGCTACATATTCAGTCTTAATAGGGGACAGGTCAAGTTCTCATACTCCACCGTTTCTCCTAACTTATGAAATCTACAACAGAAACCTACACAACTGTTTAATTGACTCGAGAGCATCTTCTAACATAATGCCAGCTTCAATTTGTTCCAAATTGAACATAGAACCCCAGAAGTCTGCTATCCATATTGTTCAATTAGATAGGACTAAGGTACAGGTTGTTGGAGAAATTAATTCTGTAACCATCAGGTTGTCGGCTGATCCAAGAATAGTACAAAGGATTGACATTCTTATAGCCGATATACCTGAGTTTTACGGTTTGATTTTGAGTAGAGACTGGTCCGAAAAATTACATGGGTACATTTCTACTGATTGGTCACACATGTGGTTTCCTTATAAAGGTAAGCCAAATCAAATAAAGATAGACCGAGAAAAACACATGACCCATACAGTTACCGATTTTGAACAGGAAAACCATCCTGTGGCTTTCAACAACAACATTTTGGGCAACTATTCATCAGAATCATTCTTTGGCAACTTTGTTGCCCAACCCTCCCCTTTCTCAGTTAATCATTTTACATCTCAGATTGAAAATTTTTCACAATCAGATAAGTCCAGGTGTTTTAATGATTATGAGAAAACTGTAAATATGAATGTTAATACTCCTTTATTTTGGTCTTTGTATTTTGATGGCTCCAAATCTTCCGAAGGCTCAGGAGCAGGATGCATCTTGGTTAGTCCACATGGAGAAAAGACAATGTTGTCTTGCAGGTTAGAATTCGAATGCACTAACAACACAGCCGAATATGAAGCCCTAGTTCAGGGTTTATATAAAGCAATCGGCCTTAAAGTGCAATACCTTAAAGTATTCAGCGATTCAGAAATTATTGTTAAGCAGGTTAGAAACGCAATTCATTGCCTTTCCAATCACCTTAAACACTACCAATCGCTTGTGCAAGACCTTACATCCCATTTCCTAGCATTTAACATTTCCTCCATCCCTAGGTCCCAGAATTCAGTTGCCGACTTACTAGCCAATGTAGCCTCTAGACTCCTACCATCAGAAGACTACAGCCCTGATAGGTTTTCTGTAGAGTTGATTTTCAAACCTTCAATTCCTGATAACATCACTAATTGGAGAGTATTTAATCATGACAGTGATATTCTACAGTTCTTAACTTCTGAAAATTCTTATGACAATCAAATTATTGAAGAAGATGAGCATGACTCCCAAATAAAAGAAATACCTCAAGAAAATGCGATACCTAAACCTGTGATAAAACTTGAAGATCTTTATGATATAAAAGACAAGTTTAGACCTGTAACTAATACAAAGATCCAAAGCTCCACCCTGAGGTTTGAATTGTTTAATTTGGGTACTGAGCAAGCTCCTCAGAATGTCAATTTAGGATTAGGACTTTCTGTAGAAGAGAAAGAAGCATTTTTTAAACTGTTAAGAAAAAATAAACACATTTTTGCCTGGAAATATGATGACTTAAAGACTTATGACACCTCGATTATCCAGCATACAATTCCAATGCTTCCCGATCAAAAACCCATTCAACAGAAGTTAAGGAAAATACACCCAAATTTGGAAAGCCAGATTAAGTCGGAGCTTAACAAACTCCTTAAAGCCAAGATTATCTTTCCAGTCTGACATTCCAATTGGGTTTCTAATATGGTGCCTGTCAAGAAAAAGAATGGCGACATTCGAATTTGTATTGATTTCAGGAATCTAAACAGAGCAAGTTTGAAAGACAATTTCCCATTGCCTACTATGGAGCAAGTACTCCAATCAGTAGCAAGTTCTGAATTGATGTCTTTTCTAGACGGTTTTTCAGGATACAACCAGGTCTTGGTTCATCCTGATGACCAGCTTAAAACTACATTTAGAACAAAATGGGGGACATACGCATATCAAAAGATGCCTTTTGGACTTATAAATGCAGGAGCGACTTTCCAAAGAGCTATGGACACTGCTTTTAGGGGATTGATAAATCGAACAGTGGTCGTCTACCTAGACGACATAACTGTGTTTTCTAAAGAGAGGTCTAATCATTTACATGACTTAAACCAGATCTTTCAAAGGTGTAAAAGGTATGGAATTTCTCTTAACCCAAAAAAATAATTCTTTGCTCTGGATCAAGGGAAACACCTGGGTTTTGTTGTTTCCTAGGATGGCATTTATATTGATCTCGATCGGATCAAAGAGATTTCTAAGATCCCTTTCCCGCACAATAAGAAATCGATTCAGTCATTTCTTGGCCAGATAAATTTTGTTAAAAGGTTTGTACCTGATTTTTCTCATATTATTTTGCCCCTCCAAGAAATGATTAGGAAAAATGCAGTCTTTAAGTGGGGATTAATAGAAAAAGAAGCTTTTGATTTGATAAAGCAATCCATTATCAACACCCCTTCCTTAATTACTCCAAATTTCTCTAATCCTTTCACCTTGTATACTATCGCATCAAGTTCTTCATATGCAGCAGTACTTACCCAAATAAATGAGCACAATTTGGAGGCCCCCATCTCATTTTTTAGCTCAAATCTACAGGGTGCCGAATTGAATTACTCTGATGTAGAGAAACAAGATTTCGTTGTGTTTAAAGCAGTCAAACATTATAGACCCTTCCTTCTCAAAACCCATACAAAAGTAACAGTTCCTTTCCCAGCTACTAGGCAACTGTTAATACAAAAAGAGCTGGGTGAAAAAAGGGCAAATTGGGTCACGGCACTTCAGGAATATGACTTAGAAATTAGGCCAGCAAATATTGTTAGGGGCCAAGGTTTTTGTAGGATATTGGCAGGAGCTTCCAACATTCCCGAATCAAGCGACACTGGTCCAACTGAAGGAAATCAATCAGGTAAGTGTCACTGATTCCGAATCTCAGTATGCAGATTTGATATTTTATTTAAAGAATGGTCATGCTCCTCCACATTTATCTTACAAAAGCAAAAGGGCCATCAGGTTAAAAGCAAAAACTTTTACAATTATTGATAATATACTCTTTAAGAAGAATTATGATTCTATTTTGCTGAGATGCCTTGAGAAAACTGAAGCTCAAAAGGTGTTGCAAGAGTTACATGATGGACCAGCAGGAGGACATTTTGGAGCTGACACAACAGCTCACAAGATTATTCATGCTAGATACTATTGGCCAACTATTTTTAGAGACACCCATGAGTATGTAAGGAAATGCCTCAACTGCCAAACTGCTAGTGGAAGACAACGAAAATCAGCTTTCCCTCTACAA
>APFE031582018.1:65958-153871 GCA_000404065.3 Pinus taeda
TTGGGTGTTTATATGATATGATTTTACTTTCAATCATGTATACGATGATGATATAAATGTGTAAAGTGTAGTAATATCGCTTTAAATCGCTAAGCACAACAATCCTAAATAATTCAATATCTATGTCTTAAGGATACAGTCATCTATATGTTTATCTTTGAGATATAGAGCATCAAAAGCTACGCTTTAGAGCTCTATAGATTTCCGGGATAGTTTCATTTATTTATATTTTGTCAATAGTATCAGTCTTTCGCCTATCACTAGTGTTACTATAAAACATTCACTCATCCCATTTATCTATTTCTGGGAAACTGGTCCCATTATCCCCAGTCGGAGCCACTATCCCAAACGGAAAAGGAGCTGTACTAAGGTTCGGACCGGGTGGTTTCCCCAATGTTGGTGCAGCGATTTTCGAGGCATCAACATTTTTGGCGCTAGAAGGAGGGCCTTGACTGTGAATGGCAAGCAAACCTAAATCTGCAAGCCATTCTAAGAGTAATTCTCCCTCCAATTCTCCTAGTTATTCTCGATCGCATGTTGGTTCTCCAACGCGTAATCAAGAAGAACAGGAATCAACTACCACTGCTCACACCCATCATACTTCAGAACAATTGAGTCTTGAATCCCCTGAAGTCCAGTCTCTTATCCATAAACTTCAGAGCTTCTCGATTTCGCCACATAGATCTGAGGTATCACAAAGCAGTGCGACTTCGCAGTTCAATTTATCTCGTCCGCTTACCAGACTCCAAAGTGGAAAGCTTGGTATCGAACCCATTGAGTTCCCTTTACCCGAAAGGAAAAGGGCCAAGAGATATACTGAAGGGTCTGATAGTGGAGAACTTTCTTCCACATCATCCGTTTCATCTCCTCATCTGCAAAGTCAGCCACCCACTCCTCCATTACATATTTTTTTCCACCAGGGAACGGAAGCCTCAACATCTCAATCTGCTCACCCTTCAGTATCATCTGCTTCGCAATCATCTGGAATCACAATGGTAGATCCATGGACCAGACCTGGTGCGGTCAATATGCCTGCGCCATTGCATCCTTTACCAGATGCTCCTGAGAAGTGGCTTCCTAAATTTAATCCAGATGATGGAACTCAGGCCGAAGAACACATTAATAATTTCATGTTGTCGGTCAACTTGAAAGGGGTAACGCAGGAAGATGTTGTTGTCATACTTTTCCCTTATACTTTGCAAGGATCAGCAGGATCCTGGTATTTCTCCCTACCCTCTGGTTCTATTACCAGTTGGGATACATGCCAAGAGCAGTTTCTTACTAAGTACAGAGATGATAGATCTTTAGCAACTCTGATTAACGATCTCTCCAATATAAGAATAGAACATAGGGAACCCATCAAGGAATTTAATGCCCGTTTCAATAAGCTCCTTAACAAAATCCCTACAGCTTCCAAACCAAGTGAAAAAATACGGAGCGAATGGTATATCACTGCCCTACCTGCCAATATAGCCATATTCTTAGATCGGGCTGGGAAACCTACCTTAGCAGAAAACATGAAAGAAGCACTTGATGTGGAAAAACGCATCAATTCCTTAGAAAAGAAAGCTGCCTTGGAAGATAGAAAATCTAAGAAAGTTTCCTTTAAAGAAGATTCCAAAAAGAAAAACCCAAAAGATCCATATGACATGGAGGGATTACAAAAGGTCTTGAAAACATTATCCAATGAAATGATTGATATAAAGAAGCAGGTGGCCGAAACCTCAAACAAAAGACCTTTTAGGACTTACAAGAAAATGGAAACAAAGCCACCTAATGTCATATCTAATGCTGATTCAGACCAGGAAGAAGAAGAAGAAGAAGCAACTCCACCAACTGATGATGAAGAAGAAGTAGCTGAGTGCCATGGAATGTGGGATTTCATACTCCCCGATCCTGATACTGATAATGAAGAAGAAGCCTTCCGAGTCACCACCAGGAGTAAAAGTACTTCTGAACCTATACAGGCAACTTCAAAGAAAAGAAGCGCAGGTGCTACTACAACAAAGGAAAAAGTACCTCCAAAGAAACCACCTGCAGCAGTCCCTCAAAACTAGCCCTCAACTTCTACTTCCCCTTCAACTTCTAAAACGTTAGTGGTATCCGATTCAATGGAATATAACATTGTTGATGACATGAAAAAGACCAAAGCCAACATAACTATGTTTGAGCTTAGCAAGCTAAAGCATCAACAAAAGTTACTTCTTAAAGAATTGAATGCTGTTCCCTCTACTCCCCTTCCTAGTTCAAAAGCTGCTAATGATTCAGGCCTACCCCCTCCAGGTATGGTTGAAGCTACAGATTCAGTCTTAATAGGCGACAGGTCAAGCTCTCATACTCCACCATTTCTCCTAACTTATGAAATCTACAACAGAAACCTACACAACTGTTTAATTGACTCAGGGGCATCTTTTAACATAATGCCAGCTTCATTTTGCTCCAAATTGAACATAGAACCCCAGAAGTCTGCTATCCATATTGTTCAATTAGACAGGACTAAGGTACAGGTTGTTGGAGAAATCAATTCTGTAACTATCAGGTTGTCGGCTGATCCCAGAATAGTACAAAGGATTGACATTCTTATAGCCGATATACCTGAGTTTTACGGTTTGATTTTGAGTAGAGACTGGTCCGAAAAACTACATGGGTACATTTCTACTGATTGGTCACACATGTGGCTTCCTTATAAAGGTAAGCCAAATCAAATAAAGATAGACCGAGAAAAACATATGACCCATACAATTACCGATTTCGAACAAGAAAACCATCCTGTAGCTTTCAACAACAATATTTTGGGTAACTATTCATCAGAATCATTCTTTGGCAACTTTGTTGCTCAACCTTCCCCTTTCTCAGTTAATCATTTCACATCTCAAATTGAAATTTTTTCACAATCAGATAAGTCTAGATGTTTTAATGATCATGAGAAAGCTGTAAATATTAATGTGAATACTCCTTTATTTTGGTCTTTGTATTTTGATGGCTCTAAGTCTTTTGAAGGCTCAGGAGCAGGATGCATCTTGGTTAGTCCACATGGAGAAAAGACAATGCTTTCTTGCAGGTTAGAATTTGAATGCACTAATAACACAGCCGAATATGAGGCCCTAGTTCAGGGTTTATATAAAGCAATTGGCCTTAAAGTGCAATATCTTAAAGTATTTGGCGATTCAGAAATTGTTGTTAAGCAGGTTAGAAATGCAATTCATTGCCTTTCCAATCATCTTAAGCATTACCAATCGCTTGTGCAAGACCTTACTTCTCATTTTCTAGCATTTAACATTTCTTCCATTCCTAGGTCCCAGAATTCAGCTGCTGACTTACTAGCCAATGTAGCCTCTAGGCTCCTACCTTCAGAAGACTATAGCCCCGATAGGTTTTCTGTAGAGTTGATTTTCAGGCCTTCAATTCCTGATAACATCACTAATTGGAGAGTATTTAATCATGATAATGATATTCTACAATTCTTGACTTCTGAAAAGTCTTATGATAACCAAATCATTGAAGAAGATGAGCATGACTCTCAATTAAAGGAATTCCCTCAAGAAAATTCAATTCCTAAGCCTGTGGTAAAACTTGAAGATCTTTATGATATAAAAGACAGGTTTAAACCTGTAACTAATGCAAAGATCCAAAGCTCTACCCTAAGGTTTGAATTGGTTAATTTGGGTACTGAGCAAGCTCCTCAGAATGTCAATTTAGGATTAGGGCTTACTGTAGAAGAGAAAGAAGCATTTGTTAAACTATTAAGAAAGAATAAACACATTTTTGCTTGGAAATATGATGACTTAAAGACTTATGATACCTCGATTATCCAGCATACAATTCCAATGCTTCCCGATCAAAAACCCATTCAGCAGAAGTTAAGGAAAATACACCCAAATTTGGAAAGCCAGATTAAGTCGGAGCTTAACAAACTCCTTAAAGCCAAGATTATCTTTCCAGTCCGACATTCCAATTGGGTCTCTAACATGGTGCCTGTCAGGAAAAAGAATGGCGACATTCGAATTTGTATTGATTTCAGGAATCTAAACAGAGCAAGTTTAAAAGACAATTTCCCACTGCCCACTATGGAGCAAATACTCCAATCAGTAGCAGGTTCTGAATTGATGTCCTTTCTAGACGGTTTTTCAGGATATAACCAGGTCTTGGTTCATCCTGATGACCAGCTTAAAACTACATTTCGAACAAAATGGGGGACATATGCGTATCAGAAGATGCCTTTTGGACTTATAAATGCAGGAGCGACTTTCCAAAGAGCTATGGATACTGCTTTTAGGGGATTGATAAATCGAACAGTGGTCGTCTACCTAGACGACATAACTGTGTTTTCTAAAGAGAGGTCTAATCATTTACATGACTTAAACCAGATCTTTCAAAGGTGTAAAAGGTATGGAATTTCTCTTAACCCAAAAAAATAATTCTTTGCTCTGGATCAAGGGAAACACCTGGGTTTTGTTGTTTCCTAGGATGGCATTTATATTGATCTCGATCGGATCAAAGAGATTTCTAAGATCCCTTTCCCGCACAATAAGAAATCGATTCAGTCATTTCTTGGCCAGATAAATTTTGTTAAAAGGTTTGTACCTGATTTTTCTCATATTATTTTGCCCCTCCAAGAAATGATTAGGAAAAATGCAGTCTTTAAGTGGGGATTAATAGAAAAAGAAGCTTTTGATTTGATAAAGCAATCCATTATCAACACCCCTTCCTTAATTACTCCAAATTTCTCTAATCCTTTCACCTTGTATACTATCGCATCAAGTTCTTCATATGCAGCAGTACTTACCCAAATAAATGAGCACAATTTGGAGGCCCCCATCTCATTTTTTAGCTCAAATCTACAGGGTGCCGAATTGAATTACTCTGATGTAGAGAAACAAGATTTCGTTGTGTTTAAAGCAGTCAAACATTATAGACCCTTCCTTCTCAAAACCCATACAAAAGTAACAGTTCCTTTCCCAGCTACTAGGCAACTGTTAATACAAAAAGAGCTGGGTGAAAAAAGGGCAAATTGGGTCACAACGCTTCAAGAATATGACTTAGAAATCGGGCCAGCAAAGATTGTTAGAGGCCAAGGTTTTTGTAGGATATTGGCAGGAGCTTCCAACATTCCCGAATCAAGCGACACTGGTCCAACAGAAGAAATCAATCAGATAAGTGTCACTGATTCAGAATCTCAATATGCTGATTTGATATTTTATTTAAAAAATGGTCATGCTCCTCCTCATTTATCTTACAAAAGCAAAAGGGCCATCAGGTTAAAAGCAAAAACTTTTACAATTATTGATGATGTACTCTTTAAGAGAAATTATGATTCCATTTTGCTGAGATGCCTCGAGAAAACTGAAGCCCAAAAGGTGTTGCAGGAGTTACATGATGGACCAGCAGGAGGACATTTTGGAGCTGACACAACAGCTCACAAGATTATTCATGCTGGATACTATTGGCCAACTCTTTTTAGAGACACCCATGAGTATGTAAGGAAATGCCTCAACTGCCAAACTGCTAGTGGAAGACAACGAAAATCAGCTTTCCCTCTACAACCAGTTAACATTGAACAACCATTTGATCAATGGGGATTGGATATCATCAGGGAAATTAATCCACCTTCTTCCAAGCAGCATAAGTACATTCTCACTGCTACCGACTATTTCACTAAGTGGGTTGAGGTAGTCCCTTTGAAGACAGCAAATTCTGAAGCAATCATTGAATTCATAGACCAATTCATCATTACCAGGTTTGGTGTTCCAACTTCTCTTGTATTTGATAATGCTTCTTATTTCTCAGGCAATTCTATGATTGATTTTGCTATGAAAAGAGGATTTAAGTTAAAGTATTATGCTAATTACTATCCTCAGAGTAATGGTTTGGCAGAGTCAACTAACATGAATCTAATCAAAATTATCAAACGAACAATCGAACAAAATCATAGGAATTGGCATAAATCCTTGGTCTTCGCATTATGGGCTGATAGGATAACACAGAAGACTTCCATAGGAACCTCTCCGTTCAATCTTGTATATGGAAAGGAAGCAATATTGCCTACAAATCTTGTTCTACCCTCTTTAGCCCTAGTACAGTTCATTGAAGAAGCTCCTTCCTCTTCTATTTAGCTCAGATATGATCAAATCCTAAAACTAGAAGAAGTGAGAGAAAAGGCCAAGGATACCCATGCCAAGCATCAGCAAATCATCAAAGCAGCTTTTGATTCAGCTACATCAGGGTCAAAACAATTCCAAGTTGGCGATTTAGTTCTGAAATGGGATAAAGCCCATGAGGACAAGGGCAAACACACCAAGTTCCAAAAGCTGTGGCTTGGACCATTTCAGATTTGTGAGAAAATAGGCCATTCGACCTTTCTATTGCAAGATTTAACAGGTTTGAGGGAGTCTCTCCCTGTAAATGGCCTTATCCTAAAAAAGTTCTTCAATTGAGAAGGTGACCCCTTCTCCCTTTTTGTTTCTATAGAATTTTTCTTAGTTTGTAGGTTTTAGGAAATAAAGTTTATAGGCATATTCCATTGACCTTTCACTATATTTGAAAAGGTTGTCTCATAGAAATATCATGAATATTTGCTTTCAAGTAATAGAACTTTCAACCAAAAGTGACAAATTTGGGAAATTAGGTATCATTTTATTCTGAAATCACAAATTAAGTTTGATCAACTCCTCCTTAGAGCATAAGAGTAATGAGAGTTATTTTCTGTTTTCAAGTTGGTCCCAAAAGGTTATTAATATTAGAAATGGAAGTCAATTCAATATCAGCATCTTCAACTCTTAACCTGTCATCCATCAATTCTCAAATAAGTGATTGTCCACCCCATTCATTAAAGATGATGATTTTTCAGAGTGTAATTCTAAAATATAAAGATATTAAAGATAAGAGGTCTTATTACAAGCCTGCTTACCACGTTCATAGGGAAATGGTTTAGCTGACATTACCAATACTACCCATCAAAACAGGGTAATGGCTTGAAATTTCAAGACAAGGAGTCTCATCACGAGCTAGCTTGTTCAGTTAAACTACTACCAGTGAGTGGCATTGTCAATAGCTGGCCACCAAACCAGGACAATGGCTTTTTATCCTGTCAATGACAGAAAAAAGAAAGATGAACAAAATATGAAAGCATGTTTTAAATTCATTCTGATAATCACACTCTTAATTGGACGGGACAATGGACAATTACATGGTTAAAAGGTATCCCTGTCGAGACTATAAACGTTTGCTGGCAGCAGAGGCTCTACCTATGACAGGTGAGTTTACTATAAAAGCTGATTTGGAAGGATGTTTCTATTTTTATCATTATAAACCAACAAAGGCCTATTGGAAACTTAAAATGTATCAATTTTAAATTAGCAAAAGGAGGAAGTTAGAAAAATTACTTCTATGATATTCAGAATGCATAGATACCTAGTTATATCAGAATTTTCCTTTATAGTTGGAACTCTATTTTCAAAAAGTTTTAAAGTATTTTTGATTTTCCCAGAGATAACTGGTTCTTCCAGTGAATCACCAATTGTTGTGCTTTGCAAACAACCCCCCATTTCATATTATTTTTATTCACAAAAACATTAAAATATGAAATAGGTCCCTTTAAAAATAAAATTGATATCAAAACTTTTACTTTATAAAAGTCCGATAAATCAAAGGAGCGCTTTATGAATGACCTTTTAAAAGAAATATCTATTTAAAATGGAAATAAAGCGAATATTCGGTTATTGCGATAAAGTGATCGCAAGATCGCATATCGCAATAACATAAAGGATGCAACAAATGGCCAAAAGACTTTCCGCCGATGCGATATAGTGTTTGGTGATCGGCGATCGGCGATACTCAAAAACACCACTTAAGCGCCCCATATCAAACCCTCGATGTGATAAAGCTATCGGCGATCGGTAATCGGCTCACCCCTTGTTTTAAAACCATTGCGCATATGACTTTCGCCGATGCGATATCGCAATCGGCGATCGGTGGGTCCCCTCGTTTCATTTCTATTGCGCATATGCCTCATGCCAATGCGATATCGCAATCGGCAATCGGCAATGCTCAAGCATTGTTAAAGCCAGCCATGCATACCCCCCGATGCGATGCGATAAGGCACAGTTTTCAATAGAAAGCCGTTAAAGTAATTGGAAAGCCCGATTTAATGATATTTAAGCCATAATCATTCCCGCTCGGCCGCCAATACGTCCATTGCATGCTTTAAGAGATCTTTTGACCAAATATTGGTATAATGGGCATTTATAAGGTGGCAGGCTCTATAAGGTCACTTAATGAATCCATGTCCTAAGATCTGCCTATAGATCGTCTCCGTGCCATTTTACAAAAGCAAAGTATATCAACGTTCATCTTTTCATTTGCTATCAACTGTGAGTTTTATTGCTATCTCTGTGTTACGCCAAAATCGCCTCTCTGTGCAGAATACAGTTTTACAAAGAAATTCGGGCATGATGGGAAAAAAGTCGAAGAAAGTTGCAGGTGTTTCCAATCCACCAACTGCAGCACAAGTAGTAGTAAACAGCAAAAAGGGCCTGATATCTGACACAACATGCGTAGGCCTTGCCAGAACAACTTGGCAAGGAAGTTATGACTTGATAGAAGCCGAGAAACGAACGCAGACGGTAGAAGAAGCCATCGCAGATTCATTGAAGAAATCAGAGTGCACTCTAAAGGATTTGGCCGATTCCTTCCTCCATAGGATAGCGGCAAGAGAGCAAATGCTCCCATACACCGATGTCGTGAAATGGGCAATTGAAGAAATCCCCATCACATACTGAACTTTCATCGCAAAGGATGGGAGGATTTTTGGGTCATTTAAGCCAGAAGATCTGAGGCAAATGTATCATTTGCCTAAGCCAGAGAAGATATATAATAGCGCCTTTTTGGAGAAATTCGCAAGCGAGAACGAGATTTGAGTCGAACCTATCAAGGACTGGAGGCAGAATCCAATTAAGCACAAGCATGAATCCTTCGTAGTACTCGTCGACTCTTGTGTTCTCCTTATTGCTACGTCGTATAATGATGTGTAGATTGTGGGGTTGCACGTACTTGCCATTTTTACCATTGAAATGGTCCTCTCATGAGCGCAGTGAACAGCACGATTATGGATTGGGCTACTATCCTTTCGGATAAGCTAGCATTAGCTATTAGTGACTTTAGGAACAAAACTAGAGTCATTGAGAGGAAAATTCCCCCGTTCTAGTATAGTGCATATATCCTAGATACCTTGTGTTTTAATTCTAAATTCCCTATTCTTGGCTGGAGGTGGACCGCCCAGGACCCCTCGCCTATTCATATTTACCATCGCAAGATGTGGAAGTCATCCTATAAAAACCACTTGTATCAGATTTGTAATGGTTTCATGGTTCCTGTTTATTATTCAATTTTTGATAAGCCTATTCCAAGGATCTCCTACCTAGCCTCTTTTGACTTGCCAGCAGTGGCTAGTTGGTTTGTTGAAGAGTATTTTACTTATGTTAGAGTCTTTGGCAGCCAAGCCAATCCTCATGCCTCCCTTATATGTCCCTGACAAACTGCTAGCAAGGGAAATTGCATACCAAATTACAGCTGAGAGCACCACACAGACTCTCAGAAAGGAGAAGAAAAGGGGCTAGCCTACTTTTCCCTTCAGATGTAGAGTCTTCACCCTGCATGATTTAAAACATGCGGAAAAAGAAGCCAAGAAGATGCAAGCTCTAAATCTTGCCACAATTCCGAATAGAGCATTTGACCCAAAGCGAACTGCATATGCCGCTTTGGAACATGCCAAATTAGCGACATTTGATCATAAGGAAGATATGTTCAATGATGTTTTCTCTGCAGCCGAATCGATATTTCAAGCCAAACAGCTCGCCAAGATGCGATACAACGATGAAGGGTTAATTGAGTTTAATAAACTCAGGGAGCAGAGGTTGCAAACTCTGCCTCTAGATTTATTAATCCCAACCAAAGTAGCATCATCAAGCGAGCCTGGCCAACAACAGACAAAGGAACCTCCTGATACAACGAAGGCCAATAATAAAGAGCAAGAGGAGCAACAAAAGAAAGATCAAGAGGAGAAGCTGAAGAAAGAACAACAAGCACTCTTAAGGAAAGAACAACAATAGCGCTTAAGGAAAGAGCAGGAGGAGCGCTCAAAGAAAGAAGAGGAAGATAGACAGCGCAAAGAGCATGAGGACAACCAGCAAAGAGAGCAGGCAGAGATGCGGCAGAAGGAATAGGAGCAGCAAGAGAAAGAAAAACAAGAACAATTGCTAAAGGAGTCTCAGTCTAAACAAACCACCACCAATACTAACAAGGGTGCTATCACAGAACCTGAACTACAAAAGGAATGGCAGCAGTTCAGCACCATTATCAGTGGAGGAAAAGACTCACAAAATACCGATACTCCTAAAAGCAGCAGTGTACAGGATGATACCTCATCTCAGGCTTTGAGCGGAACCAGCGGCCCACCTAAAACTAAGGATGTGGAAATAATTCCGAAAGGTCCTAGCGACCAAATCACTCTACAAGTAGAAGATATTCCTCATTGATTCTTTACAGCCCAAGCCACAGACCGTGGTTTAAAACGATCGAGAAAGAGACGAAGGCTTGATCAACCTTCTATCTTTCTCAGAAACAACAGTCATGGGCATGTAGTGTGGAAGGAGAAACTGGATCCCTCCGATGATCTAACTAAATTGTCACAGTACGCTGGAGCTTATTCAGCTGCAACTATCGACAAGGCATCGGAGGTAAGTCTTCTATTAAAGACTGAAGACCAGGAGATCTCCACGTTGCAAACAGAATTAGCAGATGTAAAACAGAGGGTAATACAAGCCGAGGAACAATTAGCAGAACAACAACTGAGGATAGCGCATGCATGCGAACAGTTAGCAGAGCAACAACAAATAAATAGCCAATTGGCTCAGCAATGGGAGGAAGAGAAACAGAAGATTAATCAGGTAGTGATCCAGAAACAAAATGAGTTGACGGAGGCTTTGGAGCAATTAAAAGTGGCAAATGAGCAATTGTTAAAAACCAAGGATGAGCATATCGCTCAAATTACAGCGCAGCTAGAGAATATCAAAGGAGATTCGCAGATAATGGAATTCAGAAAAGAAGCGATGTTAATCAACAATGCGCTTATAGCGCAAGTTAAACTTTTGGCTCAATACCTCTCTCAAGCAGAACCACTCTACGAATTAACTACAGCTGTAAATGAGCAGGTAGAAAAGGCAAGGGATGACTTGAATCAAGCCAATGAAGCTATTACAGCATACCTCGAATGGCAAGATTCAAAGTCAGGAAAAGCCTCCAATTTGCCGAGAATACTTGAGGTTCATAAGGACATACTATTCACGGAGTGGCACACACAGGTGTTAAAGGCAGAAAGAGCAGCTTCAAGGTGTAGATTGACTTCTAACAATTTGATTGATTTAGTTAATGATACACTCTACATAGCAAACATCGTTTCCCAGTGTACACCCGGAAAGGTTACTACAGCGAATACATTGGAGCAAACGTGTTGTCTAGAGTTAGAAAGCAAAGGAAGGTTAATCGCCGGGGTTAACAGTTTAAGCATAGAAACATATTGGCATTTCCTAATCAAGCCTCATGAATAAAGAGCCGCCCTCAAATGCTTAACCGATGCCGTTCAATGTATGATCCTCGACATCCAAGACGCCACCTACGCTACCCAGCTCAGTTCGCGGCTCAACAAACCTCCTGAAATTGAGCCAATGCTTGCCATCAATCAACTTAGGTTCAAAGGAAAGTAGCCGACAGAATGAATCATCCTCCAGCTCCTCAAATCGCCAGCAGAAATAGCAACAAGAAGTTATTGATATCAGCTTAGTTAACATTTCTGTTTCATATATATTTAGATTAGCATAGTATTTATAGACCCTTTCATGTTTTTAGAAAGGGTCGTAAAATTTTGTAATAGACCTAAGAGACTGAAGTTTGCACTATTGTGCTTCAGCCTTTATTCTTTTATGAAACTCGACCAGTCGCTTTTACTTTAATGGAGAAATTTCTTGATACAATTGTGCACTATTGTCATTGATTGAGGAATGTTTATGCATTAAGGGAAAAGCCACACATAGCGATTGATATATGGGATTGGTCTACAACTCAAATGGTATTTCTATCTTTGTCTGAAGTCATTCTGTGTATGTGAATTGTTATGTAATTATCTTGCTATCGTTGATTGTATGCATGCGCTATAACAACAAATCTTGTTCATTCCACTATTGGGTGTTTATATGATATGCTTTTACTTTCAATCATGTATATGTTAATGATATAAATGTGTAAAGTGTAGTAATATCGTTTTAAATCGCTGCGCTTAACTATTTAAGCACAGCAATCCAAAATAATTTAATATCTATGGCTTAAGGATACAATCATCTATATGTTTATCTTTGAGATATAGAGAATCAAAAGCTACGCTTTAGAGCTCAATAGATTCCCGGGATAAGTTTCATTTATTTATATTTTGTCAATAGTATCAGTCTTTCGCCTATCACTAGTGTTACTTATAAAACATTCACTCATCCCATTTTATCTATTTCTGGGAAACTGGTCCCATTACCCGCAGTCGGAGCCACTATCCCAAATGGAAAAGGAGCTGTACTAAGGTCCGGACCGGGTGGTTTCCCCAATGTTGTTGCAGCGATTTTCGAGGCATCAACACACCCTTTCCTGAGAGACTAACTGGAACCGCCCAACCGACCCTAGAGGAAATTGAACTTCTGAGAGAACTGAAACAGTTATTTGTAAAAATACCCCTTCTCCAAGCCATAAAGGACGTGCCTATATACAACAAGATGATCAAGGAGAAGTGCTTCAAACACCCAGGTAGGCGTAAGAGAGATGCCCCAACTATCAATGTCATAGGACAACTGTCCTATCTGATGTTGGGGTAGGTAATTTGTCCAAAATATCTAGACCCTGGGAGTCCTGTAGTCGATGTACACATCAATGGCACCATAATCCCCCATACCTTGATTGATCTAAGCGTTGCCATTAATGTGATGACCAGGGACACTATGCTCAAACTGAACCTTCAGGGTTCCCTAAGAAATACCTCAATAGTACTGCAGTTAGCAGACTACTCCACCATGATCGCTGAGGGGATTGTGGAAGATGTCATGGTCTTTATTGATTCTTGGGAGTACCCTACTAATTTCCTCATTCTCCAACCAAAGAAAAAGCTCATTGGGTATCCTCTCATCCTGGGAAGACCTTGGTTGGCTACTGCAGATGCCTACATTAGCTACTGAGTTGGGAACATGACAATCAAGAATGGGCATATGTCCAAGTAGCTAGTCCTCTATCATCCTGCCCAACCTCTGCTGGAACATGATTTACCCCTCTAGTTGGAGGAGGAAGATGAGGATGAAGTCTATTCCGCACCATTGTGTACAGTAGAAACTACCATGGGGTGTCCACAAATCGAGGATGATATTATTGAGAACTTGATCCAGAATCCACCCCCCAGTGTGTTGCCCTTAGAGGAGCTGGTGGAAGAAACCCAAGATAATCCTCTAGTTGATCTCTGTGTGACTAATCCAACCTCCCACCGGGTCAAGAACGTGGAATTTGGCCCAGAGAAAACTTTGAAGATCAACTCATCCCTGTCCACCTCTCAGGAGAAAGAGCTATGTAGCTTATTGAAGAATCACTTGGATGCTTTTGCTTAGAGTTATAAGGAGATGAAGGGAGTCCAACCTTCTGTCTGTACTCATCACATTTACATTAAGTAAGATTGTAAACCAGTTAGGCTGGCTCAAAGGAGGATGAATTTAGCCCTTAAGGATATTGTCAAAGAAGAACTGCAAAAGTTGTTGGATGCAGGATTCATCTACCCCATCTCTGATAGTGAATGGGTTTCTCCTTTGGTGCTAGTGCCAAATAAAAATGGGAAGTGGAGAATCTGTGTAGATTATCAGGAACCGAACAAGGCCACCAAGAAGGGCCATTTCCCTTTGCCTTTTATAGATCAAGTGTTAGATGGCTTGGCAGGGAAGAAGTTCTTCTCCTTCCTAGATGGGTTTAGCGGCTACAACTAGATCCAAATCAGCTTGGAAGACTAGGATAAGACCACTTTCATTTGTCCATGGGGTACTTTTGCATTCAGGGTCCTTCCTTTTGGGTTGTACAATGCTCTTGCCATTTTCCAGAGAGTAGTACTGAGCATATTTGTTGAACTGGTTCATGATTTAGTGGAGATCTATATGGATGACTTTACCCCTTATGGTTCTAACTTCCAGGAAGCTTTGACTAACCTGGGAAAAGTTTTAGCCAAGTGTATTGAAATGAACCTAACCCTCAGTCCTGAAAAATGTGAATTCTTGATGATTGAAGGGACCGTGCTAGGTCATACAATTTCTCGGCAAGGATTATAGGTGGATCCCAACAAGATTGCTATCATCCAAAGGGTCCCACCTCCTAAAAGGTAAGATATGTTCGAAGTTTTCTATGCTTAGCAGGGTATTATAGAAGATTCATTGCTATGGGGTAAAATGCACGGGATGAAAACTACCCTCGAAAGTCTTCCCGGAACTTCCGATAGACCATAAGGTTATCTGCAAAAGGTACCTGTTACACACATGTTCATCTATCTAACATATATTGACAGGATATGGAGAAAGGATCACGTTTGGTTCTTTCTAGATTCACTTGGGGATCTCCGTGTGGTAAGAAGAACTCCTCCTGACTGGCTTCAAGATGATTCCTGCTCAAAAGAACAAAGCAAACCAATCACAACATATACTTTTGACAATTAATGTAAGAATTTGTAACAAACATGTATAAATGTGTAACTAATCTACTCAACATAACAAGCATTTGAATGAACAAATAAATGCACAATATCACCGACACTTTGAGTAGTGGAACACAACCATAGTCATATATTCAGAAGAGTGATTACAACAACCTTGTTGTATCAGCCTTCCTTATCCCTTCTTCCTCTCTCTCTCTCCTTCTTTCAACTAGCTTGTTCAAGAATATGGAAATATCACAACAACACCATGTACTATCCTTCTAAATGCTCTGAACCTTGTTTAATGGCCCTCTTGTTGCTTAAATAGCAATCAAATTAGGGCTTCCCAACTCCACCTGTAGTTCATTTGGGTAAAAACCATGAAACTGCCTCTTTTACCATGAAACTTTAACGAGATCAGTAACAAAAACTTGGGATTTTTCATTTTTTAACGAGCTTGAAAAAAGTAGCTGAAAGAATGCTCAAGTCATCTTTATCATGTTTAATGAGCAGCAAGGAATAGGTCAGGATTTTTTCAGTTTAAAGAGCGAGAAAAAAGTGCCTAAAAGGATGCTCCATTGGTCTTTTTCAGTTTATGAGCTGGAACTAGATCAAAAAAGAGGTGCTGAAATCATTGTTTGCATATATTTAACGAGTGCAAATGATGAAAAACTCGGGGATGTTTGTATTGTTTAAAGAGCGATAATATATCCCAAAAAAGTGCTTTATGGATTGTGGTATGGATGTTTAACAAGTCCTACTACAAAAACTCAGAGAAGTTTATATTTTTTAGCGATAAAATATCTCCAAAAGTGCTCTATTTATCATTGCATAGTTTTAATGAGCGCAAGGACAAAAGCTCGGGGATGTTTATATTCTTTAAAGAGCAATAAAATATCCCTAACAGTGCTCTATTCATCTTTGTAGTAGTTTAACGAGCCCAAAGAAAAAGACTCGAGGTTTTTTGGATTAACAAGCAAGAAAAATACCATAAAAAGAACGACCGATCTTTCTCGATCTCATGCTTGACATTAGAAGGGTCTATGCCATGCATTTCCACATAAGACCAAGGAAAAACATCGTGGAAGTCCCTAAATGTGTAGGTGAAGCTCACAATTTCCTCAGGATTGTGATTGGCTCCACTCTGTATGTTTTCCATGATGCCTGTCATGACAAAAATATTTGGGAGTAATGTTTGTGAAATATTGCCCCTGTTTCCTTCCGAGCCCAAAAGTTTGATAATCGTATACAGTGAGGACATGATTTCATGTGCATCAGGTGACATGATTTAAAGAGGCATCATGTTCGAATCAAATATCGAAACATGATGGTGCGAATCCTCCCAAGGTCACTCTTCTAACCTTGTGATCTCTCTAATAGCTTCGTCCACCGATAGGACTTGATTGAGTGGATCAAAAGAAGGAGTAGTTATGGGAGGGGCAATGGTATCGTTGGCTGAAACCAAAGTGACTGAAGATTTGGATGTAATTTGAATGGCTTCATAGGCCAATTCAGCTAGTGATAGCGGCATTTTTTCTTCGTAAGTGTTAATGTCTGAAGGAGCTAGTAGGATCCATGGATCAGTCTGTTCATGAGGAAAATATTAAAGAATGTTGACCGATTGTGAAACATTCAGTGTCTGAAGAGGGAAACAACCCATGAGGGAATAAGCCTTCAATAGACCAGTACTGATACTGACGTAAGAGTCAGTTCCACCTCCTACTAGGGGTACGGAGCCACTTGTTAATGGTGAATAATGAAGGGTGCAAAAAGAAAACTGATCCCTAGTAATGATCTTTCCATCCAATGGAAATTGGATGATACGAAAGACAGTGGATATGATGGCCATCATGGCATACGTCCAACTGCGACCCAACAATCGGTGTATACCTTTCCCTTTTGAAGTAATATGCACCTGAAATGCAAGCTGGTGGGAAAGGGAAGGCTTACACTTGTCCATGTCGAAAATGGCCAGCGTGGAATCCATAGGGTCAACCCCCGATAGCCAAAAACAAAGCTTTTCTTTGGTTGGGGCATGTTTATAATACTTCGAGCACCAACATAGCCAATGAAACTTGCGTCAAATCCTCTATGATGTTGTAGTGTTGGGTGGCACGTGCATATGTGTTGTGCATTGTGCGTTGAAGCGCCCCCCTTGGGGGGTTGGATTACAAAGTCCTCAACCGGCCTTTTGATTCACAAATCATTGGGCGGCGATGGGTTTTGACCTACGGATGATTCTGCTACCGGAGTGACAGGAGCTCCATAAGATTTGGCTCTGGTGGTGAGATCTACCATTCCAAATGTGTAAATGGCAGAACTCCCTTCACCAGCTAAAGGGTGTTGCGAACCATCACTGCCCCCTGACATGGGTTAGGTTGGTTGGAAACAAGATTTTACTGCTGTTGATGAGGAAAAGGATTTCTAAGGACAACAGGTGCCTTACCAGAATCTTTCTTGGCAAGGTAATTCGTGCATGCTCGAAGACGCAGACAACGCCAAGTTACATGTTCTTCAAGACAAAGTTTGCACGAATATTTGGTGCCTTTATCCTTTTCCGCATCAGTAGGTGCAGTGGCCTTCTATTTTGTGTTGGACTGCTTAGATGATTTCTCCTCAGAAGGAGTAGTCTTTTCCTTATTCTTCTTTTTCTTGTCATTGGATTTCTATGTAGATTGCATAGAGTTGATCGCAGTGGTAAGAAGAGCAGTCGTTTTGGTAGAGGGGTCCACTACCAACTTGGCAATGGACCCACTGAGTTGTTTACAATGCCCATGGAGGTTGCACCAACGATCTTTTCAACATGCGCTCTAGGGCACTGAGTGGTAGGAGGATTGGGGTTACCGGGAGCATAGGGGATAATGTTGTAGAGAGTGCTAGACTGTGAATAAATTAAATCCAAGTGTTGGGCATGACGTATGGATTGTTCCTCTGTGACCACACCACCTAGAGCAACATCTCTAGCTATTTGTGGGAGCAATGATTTACAGAACCAGTCTGTTAAGAGGAAGTCAGGGATGGGAGCTTTGACTAACCTCTTCCTATGTCTCCATTCATGGATATGATCAAAGATGTGGGTGGCGGTCTCCTGATGAAATGAAGTAAGGAGCTCCATCCCTATCTCATAATGGATAGGTAACTGAAAGTGCTTTAGGAAATCCATCGCAAAAGCGTCAAAGGTATTCACTGACGCATGTGGTAACTCAATATACCACTTTGCAGCGTTGCTAGTGAGGGTGCGGGGAAAAAGACGCAACCAGACACTGTCATCCACCATGGAGTTAGAAACACACCATAGATGGTAGGTGGTGACATCAGTGCTTGGATCCTCCCCTTGTTTTCCATCGAACTTAGGAATACCTGCCATCATTTTATTCGGGATCGGTAGCCATTGTAGGTTATGGTAGATGGGGTCATTTGTCAACTTGTATAAGTTGGGGATATCCAATGTTGCCAAAAAAGGCAAATTGTTGGGTGCCCTCGACTCAAACCACTGTGATGACGGATGACCTGAGGAGCTCTGCGCTCCTCCCATCGTTTGGTTCCTCATGGTGTACATGGGCTACATGGTGTAGGAATTTCTTTGTGGTACTATGTTGTAAAGTGGATTACCATGAGGATTTTGATACTCGGGTGTGAAGTTGCCCCCAGTATAAGCGGTGCCCCCTTGACTCATCTGAGCATGTGAGTAGGGTGACCCCATGGTTTGGGTGGGAATCCCTTGTGGATTCCCAACCAACACAAAACTAATTGTATGGCTTTGATTGACAAAGGGAAAATTAATTTCAATTAGCAACTGTCCATGCATGCCTGAGAATGGCATGGGAATTGTGATATTCCCCATTGCCATGTGCATATTGGGAACCACCCCAGATGTTTGAATATGGGGGTTATAAATATACATTGGTAGCCAACCTTGATTTTGGTAAACTGGGACCACACCCATAGTGCCACATTGAGTGTTATATAAAGCACTATATGTGGCACTAGTCAAAGGTATGCTTTGCTGCACCATAGGAGTGGAACTTGGCGTCTGCTGGGTTCCGCTGATAGAGGGTGTTATGTGAGTTGCAGTACTTGGGACAAATAGGATTGCGGAGTTCCACATTGTTGGTGTTGTGATGACCGTCAACTGGGGAAGTGGTAGAGGACTCATAGTGTCTCTATAATTCCACAACCCTTGAGGTGTCGACTGAATAGATGGGAGAGTTCGTCCCAGTGAAGAGTGAAGTATTGGTACGACAAGATCAATAACAAGATCTGATAGATTCGTAAGAGAAGTGTTAAAATGAGGAAGAAATACTTCCGTAAAGAAATCCTCTAGCAAATCAGAATCATCGGTCATCCAGAATGATCTCGTGTGCGATTTAGGAGACTGATCCCTCGAAGATGAGGAATCTGAGTTAGTGGATCTCGACAGATCCTCCACAGTGAGTGGAGGAAGTCCTAACAACCATTTGGATTGACGGTGAGGGCCGGATGTAGCCACAAGGGCTGCTAAATTTTATCAGATAAATTCTAAGGTGATATTCTTTAAGTCTAAAAAATGATAGCACTCAGGTACCTAAAAAGAAAAAATACACTAAAAATGACAATTAGAAAACAAAGTGAAATTACCTTGTTTGATAAACACCGATTACTGGAGATGAAACCTAGTCTCTCAATGAGTAACAGAGAATGATGGCCAAATGTATGGTTACAGTTACTTTTGAGCTTCACCCAAACCTCAGATTGAGGGATCAAGTACTCTCGTGAAGACGAGCAACCTCCCAAAAAATGAAGAAAAAGTAGGTCCGTCCATTTGAGGTAACAAGTTAGCCCATCCCAGTCACCTTAGGTAAGTACCTAGAAGTATTGGCCACTAGAGATACCTCAAATCACAGACATTACCAAGGGGGACATAGTTGTAAATAGCACGTTGTGTGGGCAGGATACCTGAGTCCCTAAATCAGTTTTGAAATCCCTGAAGGGACCCCCATTACACAGAATGCCCAAAGGAGTTGTAAAATAAGGCGGGCTACCTTCGATTACAATCCGATGTTGTCTCGTATTTTACTCCAGTGTGACTGGAGTGGTAATGGTAATATGAGTGCAAAAAGATTTTTCACTCTCTAACGACACTAGTTTGATTTTCAACCTTGGGAAGTTTACTCACTCTCTTATCCCAAGGTCATAATCTATCTAATGTTGGTTTGCTCTAAAAAAGAGTATCAGATTGATTTTAGTGTAAATTTTAGTGTACTTTCTTATTTGTCTTTGGAGGGGGTGTTGAGGTATGAATATGATGAGACTCTCGACTCGATAAACCATGCAGGACAATGCTTTGAATTTTTTTTTCAATTTCTTATGTAAACAAGTCTTATTCTAAACATGCATTATTTCACATATTCATGTATTCGCCAGTGCATCTAAAGTCATTCAACACTTTGCATGACCGAAAGTTCCTTTCCTCAATATTCCCTAACAACTATTGAACCAAAAAAAAGCAACCTACAACTATTTATACAGAAGGAGATATACAGTTTATCAACTTTTCTTTCAACAAAAATTTCATTTATGAGAGAAAAACTAAAGCATTTTCTTAAAAAATAAATTTTAAGACACCAAATTTGTTAGCATGATACTATTGCAAATCCTAATTTAGCCCTTGGGACAAGTTCCCCCCCTTTTGGTCCACAAGATCTCTTGAAAAACATGGAAATGGTTCACTAACGCTCTGTTTATGTGTAAACAGAGCTTTAGTTTGGCCACTAATGCTCCCTGCGCATAGTCAAAGAGCTTTATAAAGTTCTGTTTAGACCAAAAACCTGCGTTAGTGAGGGAAAGAGCTCAAAAATTGGGCTTTTGGGATCGATTTCTGAAGAGAAAGCAACTTTGCAGGATGCAACAAGCTAGATGGTGGATCAAAGAAGGATATGAAGAAGCAAGAAGCTCATAGCAGAGAGAAGAGATCTAAGAGGAGTCCAGATAATCAGGAACTAAATGTATAGTCCCTAGTGGAGTCACCGGTTCTACTATGGGGTAAAATGCATGGGATGAAAACTACCCTCGAAAGTCTTCCTGGACTTCCGATAGACCATAAGGTTATCTGCAAAAGGTACCTATTACACACATGTTCATCTATATAACATATATTGACAGGATATGGAGAAAGGATCACCTTTGGTTCTTTCTAGATTCACTTGGGGATCTCCATGCAGTAAGAAGAACTCCTCTTGACCGTCTCCAAGATGATTCCTGCACAAAATAATGAAGCAAACCAATCACAGCATATACTTCTGACAATTAATGTAAGAATCCGTAACAAACATGTATAAATGTGTAATAATCTACTCAACATAACAAGCATCAGAATGAATAAATAAATGCACAATATCACTGACACTTTGAGTAGTGAAACACAACCACAGTCCTATATTCAGAAGAGTGATTACAACAACCTTGTTGTATCAACCTTCCTTATCCCTTCTTCCTCTCTCTCTCCTTCTTTTAGCTAGCTCCTTCAAGAATATGACAATATCACAACAACACCATGTACTATCCTTCTAAATTCTCTGACCCTTGTGCAATGGCCCTCTCGTTGCTTAAATAGCAATCGAATTAGGGCTTCCCAACTCCACCTGTAGTTCATTTGGGTAAAAACAATGAACCTGCCTATTTTACCAACATTTTCCCATTTTCCTCTATTTTCGGAATAGAATTTCTCCAAATATCTTGATTTTTAGAGTTTCGCTGCTTTTCTTGCACAAATTTAGGGAAATAATATCTAGATATTTTATGGCAGATTTGTTGGCATAACCACTTGAGCATCACTAAAGTTCACTAACGCTCCCCCTGGTCTAACAACATGAGTTAGTAGGTTGACTAACGCTCCTTTATGCTTGTAAACAAGCTTTATAAAGCAGGTTGTCAATGTACAGAGAGCATTAGTGTGGATTCTGGACCTGCAATTGTGATCATTCTTTCAGTCATCTTGTCCTTCTCTTCTGAGTTGATTAGGAGGTCAATTTGTCCTATAACATTCATTAAGGATTTTAGTAAGCTAGCCTCTTCGTTGTCTAGTCTTTTGGGAAAAGATGTTGAGTTTATATGGACTGACAACTGTTAGGAGGCTCTGGATGCCGTGAAAGGTAAGCTGATAACTGCCCCAATCTTTAGAGGTCCAAATTGGGCCTTACCTTTCCACATTCACATAGATGCCTCGAACAAAGTGGTAGGAGTAGCCTTAGGGCAAGTTGAAGAGAAGCTGTCTTATGCCATATATTTTGTCAGTAAAAGCCTGTCTAAGGCAGAATTAAACTACACTGTAACTAAAATGGAGCTCCTAGCTGTAGTCCATTCCCTAAACAAGTTCAGACACTACATCACTGGCTATCAAACATTTGTACACACTAATCATGCTGCAATTAGGTATTCGATGAATAAACCAGATGTAAACACTTGTATCATTAGATGGTTACTTTTATTGTAGAAATTTGATTTGACTATTGTTGATAAGCCAAGTAAGGAAAATGATGTTGCTGATTTTCTATCTAGACTAGATCTACCTATAGGTAAAGAAGGAATGGTGGATGATCAAATGCCAGATGAACACTTATTTTCTATTTCAATACTCTCTCCATGGTTCACTGATATAACAAATTACTTGGTTTCAGCACAGTTGCCACCACACCTGTCCTCACAAGAGAAGAGCAAGGTTGTGAGGAAAAGCGCCCCTTTCACTTGGATTGGGGGAAATCTTTTCAAACTTGGCCTAGATTAGATTTTGAGGCGATGTGTCAAGGAATAGGAAGTCTTCGACATCCTCTTAACCTGTCATGATGGGCCGTGTGGGGGCCACTTTGCAGCAAAGAGGACTACTTTCAAAATTTTGCAAGTAGGTTACTATTGGCCACTCTTCATCAAGATGTCAGGAGATACATCAGCCAATGTGACCAATTTCAAAGGATGGGGAAACCAACTCCAAGTGATGAGATGCCCCTGCAACCTCAAGTGAATTTCAAGCCATTTGGGAAGTGGGGCATGGACTTTGTGGGTCCTATCAACCCTCTTTCAAAATAGAAATCTTACATCATTGTGTGTACTGATTATTTGACAAAATGGGTACAAACAAAGGTGATCAAAGCGGAAATAGAAGAAAAAGTAGCTAAGTTTTAAGGGAAAATATCTTCTGCAAGTTTGGCTACCCAAGAGAGTTAGTTACAGATCAAGGGAGTCTATTTACCTCCAATTTGGTTGAAGACCTGCTCACAAACCACAAGATTAAGCACAGAACTTCCACAAGCAAATGGACAGGTGGAAGTCACCAATAGAGCTTTGGAAGGGATTTTGACTAAGGTAGTGAGCAGCAGCAGAAAAGATTGGGCAGATCGATTGGTTGAGGCAACCTGGGCCTATTACAAAACCTAGAAACCACCACAAGGTTTACACACTATGAGCTAGTCTATGGGAAGAAGACTCTGCTGTCAATAGAATTTGAATATAACACATTAAGGATGGCAACTCAGCTGAACCTAGATCTCATCCATGCACAAAAGGAAAGATTGCCTCAGCTATATGGATTGGATGAATAGAGAATGCAGGCCCTACTCCACTCAAAGGTAGTCCAACTTCAGAGAAAAATATGGCACGACAGACACCTCAAAGAAAAACAATTCCAGCAAGGAGATTAGGTGCTACTATATGATTCAAGATATAAGGATTTCAAGGGAAAACTAAGGACAAGATGGCTAGGACCTTACACAGTAGGAAAATGCAATGAAAATGGTTCAGTCCTTATCTGGACCATAGATGAAGAAGCCATCGTTATGTTCGTTAATGGGCATATATTGAAGATCTATAGGAATCCCTTGTCTAAGCAGGTGTTCATTGAGAATTTGGGAAAAAGAGTGTTGGTTGTGGAGCAGGTCCCTGTCTCCACTCCACCCACACCCTAAAAAAAAGAAAAAAAAAATAGAAAGAGGAATAGAAGATCCTTGGGCGAAAATCTATTGGAGGCACCTAGGGTAGGTAGTGAGGGTGAAAACCTCTTGGAGGTGCCCCAGCTGCCTCAAAAAAAAAAAAACAAAACAAAACAAAAAAAACAAAGGAAAAAAGAAGAAGAAAAACCTAACTTCTTTTGGATGAATTGCAAGTTGTAAGAGGGTCACACAAGAGAGAAAGACAGGACCAGGTTGCATGCACCCTTCATAGTCCATCCCTCCATCACTGTTATCCTTTTCCAGGCCTCAGTCTCATTTGTTCTCAAAATTTCACATCCTATAGGAAGCTTTGTGTATTCTACAGGAGGATCTTGTAGAAATTACAGAAAGGCCAAAATAAATTTTAGAGAAGAACCCGAGGGTTGGAAATTCATCTAGAAGGCCTGTGAACCTCCCTACCACCATCCATCTACCTAACTTTCCATGTCATCTCTACACACCCAAATTTCCACTCGGTTTTTCCTTTCCCTGTATTGACAAAATACATAAATTCTATTTTTTTTTTCACTTTGAAAACACAAAAGAAAATGACAAATAAAGTAGCAGCATTCTTTTTTATTATTCTTATCTGATACCTTCTAGCTGCTATGTCTTCCATTCAAAACCTTTTCCAGCTGTCTTTTTAAGCCTGCTCAAGCATCAACCTAAATTTCAGAAGGAGAAGCAGCTATAGGAAATCCTGTAGAATTCCTGTAGCAGCTGATCCCTTTGAAAAACAAACTCCAGAGATAGGATCAAAGCAGCAGGATGTATGAAGCACGTAAGGAGCAGATCTTGATCAAGGAATCATCAGCGTAAGACAAAGGTTGAGCATGTAGAGCACCAACAACAATAGCAACGAGGAAATGAGGTGGGAGTGTCCAAAGTATGCATAACACAACAACGACTAAGCAGGTAAGTGGCTAAACCTATTCGTTGATTACATGAATACTATTTCAAAACTATATGAACTATGGGAATTTTCATGATTAAGCAGACTTGGTGGCCAGCTAACTAGCCACCCTCATTCAGTTCACACACCCTCGTGGAATTCAGTTGAGGCACATCCAATTCAAACAGCCGATCAGATACACCGTCAGCACGTGTGGCATGTCAACTCAGGAAGAAAACATTTGAAACTAGTAGTGGTGGCAGCATATAACGGGAGTAATGGAGGTGATGGTGGTCAGGCGGCATGAAGAACCATAATTACACTGGCGTAGGACCAATGGCCCGGATGGGGATAATGTACCCATCTAGCCACCTCATCTCCTCATCGCGGATTATGCCAACAGTTAAGTGCAGTGCGGTCTAAGACTCCACCACCCTTTGGTTCATTTTCATGTTATGAAGCTCTCGACTGCAGTGCTCATCTACCACCTTTAGGGCAGTGAACCAGTAGTTTTTGCCAGTTTTTCAAAACCCTCCTGCCTATTTGGTTCTACAGGAGCACTACTGCATTCTACAGGAGCAAGAACACCTTCTACAAGAAGATTTGTACAGGGAAAATAGAGAGTAGCTCTATAGCCGGAAAAGTCAGAATTCTTGTCAAATTCGAGCTGGGAATGAGGTAGGCTCGAAAACCTGCTTTGCATTTGATATGTTTAGATAAGGTGGTAGCTTAAAACTAGAGTAGTGGGTGAAGAGAAACGAAGAAAGAGAAACTCAAAATTCTGCTATGTCTTTTATGAAGTCCTACACGGTCTCTCCATTCCCTTCTCTGTGTTCAAAATTTTCCTTTCTCTTCTTCACATTCTGCTCTAAGAAAAGGGGGATGCAGTCATAGAAATAAAACCTGGGGAGGAAACAAACATTGAAAGTCTGTTTACTCTATGAAAAAACCACTATTTTTATATTGTCCCTATTTTGTCAGCGTATTGATTTCTTGCAAGAACCAAGAAGAAAATTCAGGTTGAGAATAGTTTGAAGAAAGGGAGAATTACAAATTGGTGTTGTGAAGAAGGAGCACATGGAAATTCCTCCTACAGTTCAGAAACAAAAACAAAACTCAGTTGTCCCTCTATTTCTGATTTTGGAAATTGTTGTTGTTCTTCTCACCTAAGCACTTCAGAAACCACTAAACACCATGCCAAGAGGTTTTATAAGAAAGGAGCCTTTGAACTCCAACCAATCGCATGAGCACCCTGTTATAGGGAAATCTAGTGTCTATGCAGAGCTGCTAGTCCCACTAAGATGGGTAGCTATCTTAGAAACAAGCAGATTAAAGTTACTTTCGTTTTCCTTTATGAGAAGTAGATATGAGAGGAGCAAAGAATACCAACCTCAATCTTCCGCTCGGTTCCTTGCTTGTTCCTTCTCCTCTCTGACAGCTCTTTGCCACTCCTTCCTTGACCACTCCACTTAAAAGAGTACCTATAAAGTCAAAGCAGCATAATACCTTCAAAGTGCAGAGATCTACAATCATAAACAATGTAGGACCGGATATATATTGACCAAACAAATGGATATATTATTAGACATAGAAGAATGTGGAGGAAAACTTGAATAACTTTATTGATGTAAAGATTAGAAGAGAGGATTACAACCCATTGATCTGACCCAGTTTCATCCTCCCAGCATGAAAGCCCTTCTTCACCTCATGAAAAGCTTAGATCACCCAACACTATGATATTCCACTAGGAAACCAACAACACTTCCTTACAAGATACAGATCCAGCCTCTGGATCTCTGGGATGAGGGATCCATATATAGATGATTTGCAAGGGGGTGAGTCAACTTCTGGGATTTTGATTAGTGTCTTCTCTCTTGATAGTTCTTGAATTCCACTTGGAGATTGATGATCTCTTACTCATCCCTGGGTGAATTCAGAGAGGCAATGTCACAGGAGAAGTTTCTAGAATATTCCTTGATCACATCCACCTTGCAAATTGTCTCTTCCATTTGTCTACTCTCACCCATCGCACCCTACAGAAGGGCTTTCCAGTATGCATCACACTTTTTGCACTGAGCAGGTGAGATGCATCGCACCCTTAGCACTGAGCAATCTGTATGGTCTAGTTCGGAGCAGTTTTCTGTGGAGAACTTCTGGGAGATGATGTAATCAGTTGACCTTGTTCCTTTATGGCATGAAACAACACTTTTAGGGACTCAAAAGCCCTTGGTTTATGGACATATGTGATTGGGGTTGTAGTGCCCAAATATGTCTACAACAGTTTCCCCCTAAAGCATGAGGTCGAAAATCTTTTGATGACGGGTGAAATGATTTATCATGAGGATCCGAGGTTTTTTCAACTGGAAGGTGACCTGTAATAAGATAAAATACAATACATTATATTCATAACATTTTCATGATCTTGATGAGGCGGGCATCCCCATGCTCAGCTTTGTAAATTCATTTTGATGTACATAGGACAGACAACCGTCTGTATGGCAGACTGATTATTCTGATAGAGCCATAATCCTTTGATTCAGATGATCATCTGTGCAGCAATGGTGTACATTTGATGTCTTTATTTTCTTGAATATATCGCAGCCCGGATGGATGAAACTAGATTCGGGGTCTTCAAACTCGTCCAATCCTCACTCGATGTACAAGTCGATCCATGTGAAAAATGTTTTGGAGTCGAACATGGAAAGACATCACCTGATTACCAGCCAATGACGTAAGTTGTTAACAGGCACGAGAGGAATCACCGATAATGATGATGACCCTCAAGGTACTATAGTACAATTTGCGTGGTGTGAAAATGAGACTTGGTGTCAAACACCATGCAAAATATTTCGATCGAAGGCCATTGATGTAAACTTGTCGCTAGAAGTGAGAAACTTGCCATTGAGGCATGCAAGCTTCAAAGTACTAAAAGGGTTGTTCCTAGGTCGACTTCTTGGATAATGAGCTGTCGTCAACAAGAAGTGACCTGTTGTAGGAGGGCCTTAATGAATCCCAAATCTATGACACAGAATGGAGAAAATGATTTTGTGGAGGTGAAAATGATCTGATGATATAGGGTTCAGGGTGGTGGTCATGAAAGAATGAAGCGTGAAGGTATTGCAGTGGGTGAGACACAAGCTAGGTTGGTGAATTCTCTGATTGACTTCTCTTGAAGATATCAGTGACACTGAAATGGATTGGTAGCATTAACCCCAAAGATGGATGGTACGATGGACCAATGGTAGTATGACCAGTGAACGGAATAACCCAACCCGACTCAATTATGGTGATGGAGTTTAAGTGTCATGTTCAAGAGCGAACCGCTACCAATAAAGTTTCTTCAAGTTTTCTTCCCAATTTTCCCCAGTCATTACTTACCAATACCTCTTTATTTTTATCAAGCTTGAGGAGGATAACATATGCTTGTTATATAATTTTCCCTTCGGGCAAACCCGTCGCTATGTTTTAACGAGCCTAGTGACAGTGAAACTTGTTCTTGTCTCTATGGACAAGTTTGTCGCTATTGGTTTTAATGAGTTTAACGACAAAGAAGACTTGGTCCTTTTTCAATTTTAGAGAGTCAGAAAAGGGATGGAAAGGAAACTCTAGTGATCCTTTTTCATCATATAATCCCTTAAGTCCAAAAAACTATAAAATAATACAAAAGGGATGAATTTTTGATAGTTTTAACGAGTTGAACAAGACAAGTGCTCAATATTTTTGTGCAATAATCCCTCGAGTTCAAAAAAATTAAAATCTAGAGGAGGGATAACACTTCCGATAGATTTAACAAGCTGGAGAGGCCAATTGCTCAACAATCATTTCATATTTTACGAGTCAGATGAAAAGAGCTTAAATGAGACTCATTTTTGAGGAATGAGCGATATTTTCTGGTAGCTGCTAATTCTAGGTAAGGTTTGGAACTTTCCAATCATGGCAGTGTCACAAGGATGGCTAACAGGATCACTTGTCATAGTTGTTCCTCAAAAAGGCAAACAATCAAATGGAGGCATATGATCAGCTAAAACAGAGTGGAGGTGATGGTAAGAACACGACCAGGGCTCAAAAGATGATGATAATGCATTCGCAATGGTTATTTACCAGAAGGTGGTTCATTTTTTAATGAGCTTGAACTCTCGGGGAACATTTTCTCGTTACTTACATTTAATTTTTAACGAGCTTGAACTTTCGCATAAAAACTGCTCGTTCCAGTCATATAATAAGGATGTCTCATTGATAGGTTCAATTTTTAAGGAGCTTGCACCATTCGAAACTTTGCTCTGCTCCCTTTTGCATGCAAGATAGGGATGACCAACTACTATCCTAGGGGTTAATTAACTACTAAGGTTAGGTAGGAAAACTCTTCTTTTACTTTGCTGGCATCGTTTGACCCCTGCAAAGGTGAATGGTTGATCTGACCAATCACCTAACTTAAGCAGTTGAAGTCAGCAAAACTATGGGGTTAGCATTACGCTGGTCACTTTTCAATTGTGCGTAAAAAGGTATACATGCCCCCAGGTATAGCGAAATAGAGTTTCCAGGTTACCTTCCAATTTGCAGATAAAACATTTGTTCTCTCTGGAAAGGCCTACCTTCTAACGAAGGTATCTTATTCCGGTCTAATCCTATTTTCCTAAATGGATGGGTGTATCAGACTAGTCATATATCCTTCGCAGAAACCTACCCTATACCTGAAGTTTTCCTGCCGAAGTAGATCAGGGCGCATGCCCCCTGGGTTTCAGTCATGGCCACCAAATTACTCGTGCTCTTCGAGTGGATGGACTGGAGATTGATGAGACATTCCTTGCATGAAAAGACCAGTTAGGGATGGAATTTTACTATTAGCTATGTGTGAGCTGGGGAATGAAAGCTGGTCTATGAGCTGGACCACTTGGCCTTCATGTGGAAAAAACATTACTCAAAAGAGTGAGGAGACAATGGCTCCCATGCTATAAATATAGTCACAACCAAGGAGCAGATTATAATCTAAAGGTCCTTGGACTTCCATTACGTTCAGATACATAGTTTTCCCTCTCAAAGTTATAGGCAAACTTGGAAGGATCCCTAACGATCGACTGGTTCCTTTGTCGAAGCCTGTTAGATTTCGCATCGTAGGCAGAAGCGATCGTGAACGAAGTGCTTTCCAAGCAGTTGAGGGAAGGATACTCACAGAAGCCCCTTCATCTATGATGGTACCGACCATGACCATTCTGTAAGCTTGTACAATGATTTGGAATGGTACATTAGACGGTAAATGGGGTCTGCCTAGTAGATTCCAATCGAAGGAAATGACTAGGTTGCTCGGAGGTGGGATAGAATAAATGACCAGATATGACCCTGACAAACTTCCTTCCTGTGGTAAAGAAATGGGTAGATTGCCCCCATGTTCATCGAAGTCTGTGTTTGCGAAAAGAATTTGAACAGTGTCATTCTCATTCTCTTCGGTGACTGTATCATCTGAAGATGGACCTTCCGAAGACAAGACCGGGTCGATTGCCACCTCAACCTTTTGACTTTCATCTGGTATGGATTCAAAGGGTTTATTTTCAATGATAGATGCTTCGACCAACTACAAAGGTGTGTCAGTTGGATTTTCAACTAGAGATGGACTCAGAAAGAGTTTCTTGTACCCTGGAGGAAGCTATAGCGGTGAAGCAGAACTGTTATCCAAGACTCTTTTAGCTTCGTCTAGGAAGGGACAACAGTGGAGGGCATGATTGCCTTCACACATTTTGCAATGAAATCTACATTTTCCTTTCTGTTTAGAGACATTTTTTCACTAGTAGATGGTGTACTCTCAACATGATCATCAGAGGTTGATGACACCAGATTGTGCAAATGAGGAGACCAGTCCCTTAAGATCCGAGGGATGCAAGGACAATCTCGATGATAGCGGTCTCCCTTGCAAATGACACATGGAGATTTAGGCTTGGATGGTGCAGTGTGTGGATTTTCGCTAGACAATGCATGGTTTCCCCTTTTCGCCTTTGGCTCCTCCTTCTTCTTCTCTTTCTCCTTCCCTTTTTTCTTCTTCTCAGTTACTTGGTTTTTATCTTTACCAACTTCACCAAGCGAAGAGGAAGGAGGGGAGGGAGAAACAAGTGAAGTAGAAGGTTGGGGGGCAACTCTAATATCATCTAGTTAATGACTTGATTGCTCAAGAATCATAGTGGTTTGAATGACAGAGGTCGAGAAGAGCCATATTAGCAAGCCGATCGTAAGTCCTGGGAGGGACAATGTGGCCATATGAGGTGCACCAACATTTCCCCAAGAGGAGAAAGGTCTAGGATTTCCCTCAAGGGGAAATCCTTGGTTGGTGGACTCTATTTTTCTCAACATAAGACCAATGAGGGAAGAGTGACGTTATTCAGATTAAAATAAATTTTAGACCCTTTGACACAACTTGCTTTTTCAATTTTTAAGAGTCGAGAAAAAGCTAAAGATGACCCTAGTCGCCTTCAATTTTTAATGAGCCTGAAGTGGCAAGTGCTCAGATGGACCTTTTCCTTTAAGGAGTCTGAAAAGGAATGAAAGAGGCTACTCTAGAAATCTAGACAGAGGGATTACCAAACCAATCGCAAAACTGCAGAATACTTTTTACGATACAGTAGTCAATCTTCCTGAATGTTGTGTTCAGTGCATTACGATCGATAGGGCGGCGGACACGACTTCCTAAGGATAAAGGATATAGCCTATTGTGGTCTCCCAATATATACTCAACGGTACGTGGGAGCACAAGTCCATACTGGCACTTGTCGTCTCAAAGAGGAGGAATCACCCAACCTATGATGAACATGATAATTACCAGGCTTTATGATGCCAGAATACGTCTCTAGCCTAGACTTCTAAATGTTGTGCATTAGGTTCCAAAGTGTTTTTATGTTCATTGAATTTATTTTACAGTTGATCTTTCTCAAGAAGTTTTCCTTTTAGGTTCATCGCGTGATGTAGATATACAATTCCTAAAATGCAATCTAATATGATAAACAATTGTTTAATCTTCTTTTTGCAATGAAAATCCTAGCTACTAAGGAAAGAGAAGCGGAATTTTTTCAACATAGAGTAGAGAGCACACACTAGATGCACTGTCCTAAATCAAAATCAACAAGAAGTCTAAATGCAAATGCACATGCATGTATTTTTTTTCGCTTTCTTAATGTGTGAATGACAAAAGGAATGCAAAGTAAAAATCTAAATAATTTCAAGTGACAGTACTAACGATTTTCTTTTCAAAAGACGAAAGGAAGATAATGACGACACTTTGCGATTTTGAATTCAAAACTGCTTTCGACACTTGAAAAACTATTAATTCAAATAAAATACAAGAGTAATAGTGTAATCAACCATCAAGAACAGTAGGATTCTCTTATTTGACTGAAAACGACACTTGCGACACTTCCAAATCAAAAGACGACAGTTTGATTATGCTACTTCTTTGTAAAGGAGAACCGTAAATGGCGAACAATACATAAAAACATTTACATTTATTTGAACTATGGAGGTTGAATCATGCAAAGGAAGGGAGTTTCCACAGTGGTATACTGATCAAAGACAACAAAACTCCTGAATAAAGCTGAAGAGAGTAAACAAAAAACCAAAATCTAGAAGCATAAGAGGTCTTATTTCATCATCGCACCTGTAACACAGGGAAAGAGTGATGCATCTCACCTACTAAACATGGGAGGTGCAATGCATCCAGATTCCCAAGAGGAGAGGGTGCGATGGTCTAGGGACGAGACTTCAACTTGGTTCTTGATCATAGTTTGTAGCTTAGTTCATGGATTTAGGCTGAGCTAATGATAGTCAGTAAATGCAAATCACATGGGCTGATCTAATGAGGCTACTTGAATCACCACCAGGGCAATTAGGATGTTTGCAAATCAATTGTTCAGTTTATAAACAAAACCTGGAGATAGACTAAAACAACATTGATCTACTTTTCACTTGCATAGAAAATGTAGTTCGAAGGCTAGTTGACTTGACTTCAGGCTCCATCTGTAAGCTTATAAAGCAAAAAAATATAGGCAAGAAAACAAGCTATTCGATCCCCAGCGAAGTTGCCATTTTGTTATCGGGAAATCTTGTGTCTATGCAGAGCTGCTAGTCCCACTAAGATGGGTAGCTATCTTATAAACAAACAGATTATAGTTACTTTCATTTTGCTTTACGAGAAGTAGATAGGAGAGGAGCAAAGAATACCAACCTTAATCTTCTGCTCAGTTCCTTGCTTGTTCCTTCTCCTCTTTGACAGATCTTTGCCACTCCTTCCTTAACCACTCCACTTCAAAGAGTACCTGTAAAGTCAAAGTAGCATAATACCTTCAAAGTGTAGAGATCTACAATCATAAACAATATAGGACCAGATATATATTGACCACACAAATGCATATATTATTAGACATACAAGAATGTGCAGGAAAACTTGAATACCTTTATTGATGTAAAGATTAGAAGAGAGGATTACAACCCATTGATC
Organism: Pinus taeda; assembly: GCA_000404065.3. Classification (NCBI taxonomy): domain Eukaryota; kingdom Viridiplantae; phylum Streptophyta; class Pinopsida; order Pinales; family Pinaceae; genus Pinus; species Pinus taeda. The sequence goes on from APFE031582018.1 coordinate 99,036, forward strand.
TAACCCAACGTCATCCTCCCAACATGAAAGCCCTTCTTCACCTCATGAAAAGCTTAGATCACCCAACATTATGATATTCCACCAGGAAACCAACAATGCTTCCTTACAAGATACAAGATTCCAGCCTCTGGATATCTGGGATGAGGGATCCATATATAGATGATTGCACAGGGGTGAGTCAGCTTCTGGGATTATGATTAGTGTCTTCTCTCTAATAGTTCTTGATTCCACTTGGAGATTGATGATCTCTTACTCATCCCTGGGCAAATTCAGAGAGGCAAGTGTCACAGGAGAAGTTTCTGGAATATTCCATGATCATCCACCTTGCAAATTGTCTCTACCATTTGTCTACTCTCACCCATCGAACCCTACAGAGGGGCTTTCCAGTATGCATCACACTTTTTGCACTGAGCAGGTGAGATGAATCGCACCCTTAGCATTGAGCAATCTGTATGGTCCAGTTTTGACCAATTCTGAGCAGTTTTTTGTGGAGAACTTCCGGGAGATGATGTAATCAGCTAACTTTGTTCCTTTAGGGCATGAAACAACACTTTTAGGGACTTAGAATCCCTTGGTTTATGGACATATGTGATTGGGGTTGCAGTGCCCAAATATGTCTATAACACACTTTGAGGTGGTGGCCCTCTTCACCACAGCAAATTGGATGATTTTCTTTGAAAGGATTCATGGACATGATGATGAGGTGACTGAAGAATTTTTGATATCCTGAAGACCCCATTTGAAAACACATGCTACAGTCAGTTTCAGGGGTTTGACCCTAGAACTTACACCTGATTTTATCAGTTGAATCACAAGTCTTCCACTTGGGATCCCTTGGAGCAAGGAGGAAAAAACATTGGGACAGGTTACCAAGAAGACATTTTTTCAACCTGGGGAGCATCCGGTAGAGGATAAAAATGGGGTCAAAAGGACAAGCTTACCTCCTCCATGGAGTGAAGTTAGCTACCAAATAATGAAATATATCACTTATGAAGGAAGGTTCAGTATAATTTATGGTTATCACTTCAGGTTATTTCATGAATTGAGGTATGGGATGGACCTACCTCCAGTTAGAAAACTCAGTCTCCCATATTTCCTCCTCCAGTATTTGATAGAATGTGGCACCAAGCTAAATGCAGGAGTCCTAGACTAGCTGGCCCACCATGGTCTCATTAAATTATTAGTGGAAGATGCCCTACACATACACCATCCCTATAGCTTGGGAAATTTTTAGGAATATGTCGAGAGAAGATGACATCAAAACTTTGACTGAGGACATCAGCCCATCTGGCAGTGAGGAGGAGGAAGGGAAAGAGAAAATTGAGAAAGAAATGGATGAGGAGACACCAAATATTCAAACAGAGGAAGAACAGGAAATAGAGGAGGAGTAGAAAGAAGAGGATAAACTTGACAAACCCACTGTAATACCTAAGGTAGAAAAGAAAACAGCCTCAAAGACAAAGAAGAGGAAAAGAACAGAAATTGAGAAGAAAAAGCCCAAGAAAGCCCATAAAAAGACTTCCACAAGAGAGGTAGGGACCCAACAAGGAAAAGAGAAGACATTACCAGAGATAGCAGAGACACAAGAAAAAATAGCAGACACAAAAAATACTGTAGAAGATGAAGGGGAAGAACAACAAAAAGAAACATCCCCTGAAACATTAGCAAAAGAAGCAGCAGCTATGCTAGCTGCATTGAGCACTCTAGCAAAACAAAAAGGAAAAAGAAAAATAGAAACATCCATGTATTTCAAAGCCAGAAGGAGCACCAGAATTAAGGTGGGCAAGCCCCAGCCACCATCAAAAGAACCTATAATAATTGAGGGTGCACCTACTGAGAAAAAGGAGGAATCCCCCTCCAAAATATCTATCACCTATGAGAGAGGGAGTCCCAAAACTTCCACCTAGAAGGAAAGAATCAGACTAAGGGACTCCAAAGCAGTTCTACAGGAAGCTCAAACCTCTCTACAGGAAACACTGGCCAAGCTAAAGGAGACTGGAAAAATAGAAGAGAAGGTAGCAAAACAGTCACAAGAGGAAGTCAAGGCCAAAGATATACCTGAACCAAGCCCTCAACCTTATTTAGGCTCATATTACAATCTGCTAGAAGGTGGGAAGATCATCCCACATAAATTTGCTTTGCCCCTTTTCTTTGAATTAGAACAAGAAAGGGTTAGAACCCACACCTGGATGAAAATTGCTAAATCCAAAGGAGTTTTAGATATAGGACACATGGAAGAACAGTTGAAAGAATTAAGAAGGGAGTTGGGCATGGTGAGACAGACTGAGAGAATTAGAAGACCCCAACTACAGGAGGAAAATGAACTGCTGAAAAAGCAGTTACAGCAACAGGAAACTCAAGGGGGGGGCAAATCGCAAAATTTTGAAGAACAACAACTACAGGAAGGTCCCCTAGCAGATAAGGAAGTAGTAGAGAAACAACAGCAAGAGGAAGAGCCACAACCTAATGTTGAAATAATGATAAAGCAGTAGCAAGAAAGAGAATCTCAGGTAGCAGCTGAAGTGTTGATGTTGAAGCAACAGTGCAGGAAAGGGGAGCCCCAATGGCCTACATGGCAAACTAGGCAATGGAGGCCTTGCAGTGCAGGTAACTAGCTAGATCCTATGCATTATATCTCAAATACAAATGGCTCCAGTTCCACATTAAAACATTGGCTCAAAGGGGCACAATCCCATTCCAAAATTATGGTCAATTTATGCATCTATGTGCTACTAGTTCAACTGAGGATAAAGCCAAATTAGCATAATTTTACTTACACAATATGGTAGTCCATTTGAATTTTTGGGATCCGAATGCTGCATTGGGAGACCTACAGCTCATGGCTATGGCTTCTTCAATGAGCCATGAAGAAAAAAGAGCAGTGGAAATTCAACAGATCATGCAAAAGAGATAAGTGAGCCCCTGCTGATAAGGGCCGAACTGGAAGACCCCTCAGCTCTCATATATTCTCATCAACACCTTGCAAGCAATACTTAAGTTCTCCCTGATTATGTTGAAAGGCAAGCAGAAGCTATTGTTCATTTTGAAGATATGGAAAGATTGTTTGGCGATGATTGCCTCATGCTTGCATGAGAAGGTGGAATACATTGTCATATAGCTTAAAGATCAGGGAGTATCACTCCCCAACTAGAATGAGGGAGGCTTTGGTGAGAGTGCCCCTATACAAGCAATCAATGCAAAACTTGAAATCCAACTGGATTGGCCTTAAGTTCAGTCCTCCACTACTCTTAGGACTATTAGAAGGGGTTAAGGAAGAAGAAGAATGGAAGAAATGGGAGGAAGTGGATAGAAAGGCAGGTTTTCATGACAGGGAAGAGGACATCACCTCAGAGGCTTGGGATGTTAGGGAAGCTGTTAAAGCCATCAACGATGAAGAACTAGATTAGTTTCTCAGAGAATGAGCAACCCATTCAGCAGGGGGTGATGATGAGCCCCAGAAATGGGTAACTATATGGGATCATTTTTCCTATGATTTCCATTTAATCCACCATTATCCATAGTTTTGTGCATGTTTTTGAATATATTTATGTCAATTGAGTGAATGGGGATAGTCACTTTGCCACAGTCTAATGAGTGTTTATTGCAGATTTTTGGACAATTTTTGAACAAGGGCTAGGAATTTATGAGCAGATTAGTAGCCAAACTCAAGGAAATAAGGCTGAGGACTTATAGGAGGGGTGTCTCCTACATTAATGACCCCTTCCTCGAGTTCTCCACTAGCATCTCAGAGTTCAAAGGCCACCACATCGATGATTCCAAGGGGCAGCCGAGCAACTCAAGTGGGGTTGTTGTTATCTCTAGTTTTAGGTAGCCGAGTTCCTTAAGTTTAGGGGGACTGTTGGGGGTCCTCACTTGTATAAATAAGAAGGCTGTAGGCCTCAGTAGGTTAGCCATTTCATAGTCTATTTTCACACTTTTGTGCAGTCTTGTACTCAACTCATGTTCGAGCTCCTTTTGCAAACAGTTTTGTGATGTAACTATTATTTTTTTGATCAATGAAGATGAATCCAGCTTTGAACCAGCATTGATCCTTTTTATAGGGTCGAAGCTCTTGGTTTAGGGCCCAACCCAAGTTGCCCGACACCTCCTTTTTTTATATTTATATGTTTTTTTCTTGCATTCATAAGCTGATTTTTGTTTTTTAGGATTAATCTTGCTTTGGTAAAGTAGGTTGCTTCTGATGATTAAATTAGTTGTTCTTGCTTCGAGTTGGTTAAGTAGTTTGTTGTAGTAGTAAAAAAAGATCCAAAAGGGCTACCAGCAGGCCTTGATCCCCATTCTCCCTCCTTAGGACCATGAATTGAGGACAAGGCATTACTGCTGCCACCAAAAACATTGTTTTGTTTCCTTTCATGCAATTGCTAGTGTGATGTTTTGAGTTGGAGAAGCTAATATTTGCTTGGATTCACATGCCTAGACCATTTCTTGTTCATTTACCAAGGCTTTCTCACATAGTTTCTTGTTCATAAAATTTTGTTCAACACTTTTCTATTTTTAGGTCAGATTTTAGGCCAAATTAGACAAACTCTGTTTTTTTCGGTTCTTGCTTGGGTCAGTCTTAAGAAGTAGGTGTGCAGCTCACTTGAAAAACATTCCACCTTGTCATCCCTCCATAGCACAACTTGTACTAGCTCATCTTTCACAGAATCCTTCAGTCATTCACCACATTTCGCCAAACTATCCTAATTTTTGCATTTTTTCACAAAGTCACTTTCTTACCCTTTGAGCAAGTCCAACCCTCTCCTTCATTCCCAATATTCATTAACAGAGGCCTAGACCCTCCAAAACCTTCATCCAGCCTTCATTTCCTTTTTCCCACCATTTTTCCACCTTCAAATCTCTGAAAATCACTTTTGGCCTCCTCTTGTAGAACTTCCTGTAGATCCCTTGCAGCCTCCTGTAGAAGTTCATGCGAGCAATTTTTCGAAGTCTGATCACAATGGAAATCTCCAAAAGGGTACTAGGGACTTCTTAGGACCCCCCCACACCTTCCTCACCATCTATAAAAGCCAACTCCATCCTCCTTTTCCACCAAACCTCTACATAATCACAATTAGTCAAATTAAAAGCATAATAAATCCGCATAAAAATACTTAAAATTGCAAAAAGATGATTTCTTTCCATTTCTCTTCAGAAGTAGCTTGAATAAATAAAATTTACCTTTTCAGTAATAAATGGCACCCATTTCGGTACTTTCCATCTCTTTTCTTTCATGATTAGGGTTTGTTAGGGTTTGCTAGGGTTTGAGTTCCATTTCAATTTTCATTCTCTTTCTGCAAGTATAATAGCCCCTGTAGAATTAGTCTTCTGCCATCACAGTAAAAGCTTCTTCTGAGAACTCATAGAAGTTGGCTTAAGCTCCTAGTGAACTTGTGCCAGCTGATCAAGTGGCAGTCTGCAATAAGAGCTAGTACTTATGCATACAACACCGTCGCTTCCAGTTTATTACGAACCGCCGGGTTGATAAAAGTAAAGAAGGGAGCCCTAGGAGTTGCAACATTATTGCTGCAATATTGGAGCTCACCAACTAGATCAAAATGTGCCTTTAAAAAACATTGTTTAGATTAATCAACTCTTAAGTTCCTTAATTAGGATTTAATTATTGTAATAAGATTTGATGACCTTGCAAAATAAGTCATGTCATATAATTTTGTCGTATTGGTGGAAACAACAAAACATCATATTGGGCACCGATAATCACCAAACACTTTTCAATGGAGATGATTTACTCCACCCGGATCAATGACGGAGGAAGCTTTTCAGCTCCCTTTCGGTCGTTTTCCGCTAACATGAGGGAGGGGGGGGGCCATGTCCGAAAAGAAGTTTTAATGGCTGCCCCTTTTTGCGACGTGGCACCCCCATAGTGTTTCGAACCCCCAAGGCTTGAAACCATAAACCATCATGTGCCCCCCCCCCCAAAAAAATCCGCTGGTGGTTTTCCTTCATCTGACTGTTGACTGCTTCCTATGCCATATAAATCCGTTATCTTCCATCCATTCAAGAACCTCCACATCACTAGTCCGTTTTTTCTCACCCATTCACCACCCACCACATTATAATGTCATTGCCCATATGGTCCAAAGTTGTTGCTATGCCTAATTAACTATTTAATCACCTGTTAAACATTAATTCACATCCCTATGCAAATTAATTGCCTATGACTACATTTAAATAGTCAATTAAGCCCAATTGCACCTATAAACACCCCATGGCTCCAATCTTTGCCACTTTTCTCTTCCATTCATATACCAAAAGTGTTATTTGTCACTCTATGTGTATTTTCACCACTATCATCCATCTTTTGATTAAAATATTTTCTGAATTTCCCCTACAGCAGGATGGCTCCTAAAGTGAAAATACAGAAGACTACTGAATAAGGGAATCCCTCCACTGTCACCCTTGATTTGGATCATATGCCCCTTGTAGACTCCCTTTTCAAGATCAATGACTGTGAATGTGAATTCAATTTTTATGAATTAAATTCATGGTTAAAATTGAAATATGTTGATGAAGAGGATCCCATTCACTTCTGGGAGACACTTTTTCCATTATATTATTTTCCCAAGACTCATTACTTCCCTAATCTAATTACTTGATGTCGAGCCAGGTATGATCCTGTGAAAAGAAAAATGATGGCTCGAGATGGAAAAATACTAATCACCATTACTACTCAGAGCATAAATCAAATGTTAATGATACCTCCATTTGACTCCCTTAGCCATTTTTCACGAGAAACTCTCATGGACCTTTACAATAAACTCACTTTCCCACAAAGAGCCCTTATCTTTGAACTTTTCTTACCAGAAGATGTTGAATTACCTAAGAGAAATCCACTATATTCATCTTCCATGTTCCCTCATGCCACTAGACATATTATCTCTCTGCTATCATACCTCCTAGGCTATGAAAATGACCAATCTATTGTTGAATCCATCCTTGGATTCTTTTCCATTTTTAACAAAGAATATCAACCTGCTTTCATGTATAATTATAGCCACTTTCTAGCTGATAATATACATGAAAAAATTATGAATTTGACCACTCAAGGAGCTTTCAAGTACAGTTTAGTCATAATCCATTTAATTTTGTTTCAACATGGAGATCTATTGCCCATTCAGCTTAACAGACACAATGAGAAGTGAGTGAATCAATCAGTGGTTCATTTGACAGATTTAGTAAGAGAAGGATCATCCAACTTTACATTCTCTCAGTTTATTAACTCTTTTTTACATCCAATTCTCCAATTACTCAATAGCCAGGTAGAGCCTAGAATTGCAGAAGAGATTAAGAGAACATTGCACCTATCGGAATTGACCAAGACTGGTGACTGGTACCTCTACCAAAATTACACTGAGATTAGGATATATGGCAGTGAGTTGGCTCCATACAAATTGCTTAAGTATGTGCCAGTGAGGATTTTATCATTGGAATACATCAGCTAGATGATAAATATGGATGAAGTCCATTTTGTCTCAAGCAAGAAGAAATCACAGTTCAAACTCAAAGCCAAGGTAGGGACATTCATTTGTAACACTAGGTCTGCAGGTATAGAGGCAGATAGATTATTAAAGAACATGAGCCTCCAGCTAAGCTTCACTTGGTCTTATGATCCTTTTAGGATCATTTCAGCTCTAAGGGTGCAGCTAAAGGAAACACCTTACAACCATACTCCTAGGCTAGAATTGGAGAAGTTCATGAACCAAGAGTAGTGGTCCGAAGGAACTCTCACAGAAGTAGATGAATAGATTATTTCTACTACGTAGGTAAAGACTCCAGCTACTCAGAGTACTCAACACAAAAGATCCAGAGAGGAAACTCAGTTAGCAACAGAATTAGATAAAGAGTACTATATCTCACAAAAGAAGTTAAACATTGGACTATCAATGTCATTAGGAAGCAAGCCACCATAAATGATTGATCTTAGAGAGTTGGAAGATGTTTCCTTAGTAGGGACCACTAGTCCCAAGCCTCCTTCTACTTCTTCAACTCCTTCTTCAACTGAACCTATGGAGATTATTCAATCAACTGAGACCAACTCAGTAGGCGATATTAATATCTTCTCAACAATTTTGGAAATCAAACAAAAGAATGAAAGTCTTAAATCTCAAGTATACATTCAGTTTTGGAAACATACATCCACTTCTCAGCAAAGAGTTCTATTTTCCTTTGATAGTGAAAGAGGAAGGATGCTAATGGAATTTTTGCAGGCTCAAATTCCATTTCCAAAATCCACAACAGACTATAAGAAGACCATATTTTCATTTGATGTAAATCAGATACATCATATTAATCAAATGGATTTTCATAGGTAATCAAGTGAGATGTTATTTTCAACAATTGCTACAACTTCCATGTCTCTTTTTCCAAGCTCAAAATTGCCTTTTCAAATGTGTATTCACAACTCAAGATTGAAAATTTCTCATCTTTATCTAAAAACACCAAGTTAAAATCCTTAGAAGATATTATTGTTAAAATTGGATATGATCCCCAGTACTGCAAAGAAATTGAAGAAATATTGCAAAAGAAGAATGTAGAGATTACAACCTTGAAGAAATAGTTGAATATACCTTCAACTGAGGATCCACAGACAAAAGAAATGGCAGAAAATGAACAACACAAGGAGGAGATGTTGAATCTCATTATTAAGAAAAACATACAAATCAAGAAAATGGAGCAAATAGAACAACTTCTCAAGGAAAAAGATGCAGCACAACTTGTTGTGACCTCAGTGACAACAATTCCAATGACAGATGCAGATCTAAGTTCATCCTACTGACATTGCTTCATCTTTAGCAACAAGTGAAGCAAGAAGGTTATCATTGTAGCTACAAGCACAGAAAAAAAATAAAAATGAGAAGTTACTCTAGAAGTTCTAGACCCTGGAGTCACAGAAGGTAATAAATGATACCTTGTATGTAGAAGAAATGAAAAATTCAAATAGGTTAGAGCTCAAGGTTAAACAGTTAGAGAGAAAGACTTTAATGGCAGACACTTTGGCCCAAGCTAAAGAAGACATCTGGTTAGATATTAGCCACTCCATGACAAAAGTATGGCCATTCATACAAATCATTTTTGAGCAGTAAGAATTGATTGCTAAATGCAGGGCAGAGATAGAGACTGAGAAGGTAGCATTGGGCACAAAACCCAAAGAAGCATTAGGGATGATCAAAGTACTAAACTCTAAAACTAGGCAGTAGTTAGAAGATATAGATATTCTAGATAGTACAACTACTACTTTGGAGATTAAAAAAGTCCTAATGAAGAATAATATGTTAACTCAGCTGAAAACACAATGTGAAGATTTGAACACTACAGTTAGAAAGTTTCATTCTAAATTGAGTATGTTGCATAAGAAAGGGTTACCAGAGATAGTGTCATCTAATGATCAGCTAGTAAAATTGGAGGATTACTATGAAATATTATATACTGTTGGAGTGGATAGTAGTCAATTTGCATGGATAATAAGATAGATTATTGGAGAAGAGTTTTTGGAAGCCTTGAGCTCTAACCTCACAATCAAATATGAAGTTGGACACCTTTTTCTCACTAAACCCAATTTTGAGAGATATACCAAAGTTGATGAGATATTCAGAAGTATGGTAAATCTCGAGATACCTAGTGGGAAGAGGTGAGATCAATTGTGTGAAACAATTGATTATATTTTCATTCCAACAAGAAGACAACAAAAACATATTTTGAAGGAACAATCATTAACAACTTCCTATCTAATAGGGACACATCATGCAATAGTTTTTCTTTCCTATCTTCTTTCAAGCTATTTTGTAATCAGTTTAGGATATTTTGTTTAAACTTGTATAAATAACTCTCTTCTATGAGTTATTAAAAGTGGTACCTTTCCATAAGAAATTTTGTAAAGCATTGATGTACAAGCTTTTTCTAGGTCATTGATAATAAAGAAAAGGATTCTAAATTTGGTATCATACAGTCTCGTCTTCTTCTGTAAGTTTTCAAGTGTTTCATTCATTATGTTTATTTTACATGTGCTTACATTTTACAGAGATATCAAGTGAGAATAAATGTGTTACAGTTATTCTTAAAAGTCCTTCTGAAATTATTATCATAAAGATACTGAGATATTGGACTATCTGTCTGAAAGGCTCCCTCTAAATCATAAAATTGTCAACATCTTATGTAATTTTAAGCATATTTTGTTTACCTTTTGAACATTAGACAAAGGTTTTCCCACTTGTGATGATTTATCTTTCTGTCTGAAATCTAAATTAATCATATCTCCTTACTATTCTTTCTGCACACCTTATAAATTCAAATCACTATGTGAAGTTAAAAGGTAGCCCTATGGTTATTTATTAGTACTATCTGAAAGAGTTAATACATCATTCTTATAGTTTGTTCTATGAATTGGTCCTTCATAAAAATGAAAACAAAAATGCCAAAAAAAATATCTTAGATGCTCTGGCATGATCAGTTGACCATTATCATCTCAGAGGAACAACAGAAGGAATTATCCATAGGTAGTAAGTATAATTAATAATCTAGTGTGGTGGAGCATGAACATTTTGGTGTCTTGGCCGATGAGAAGGGGTGCCAAAGAGGTTGATCATGGTTATGGTTATTATGTAGGCTTGGAGTAAGAGTCAAAAAACCATTTCAATGAGGGAATAAGGGAGGACTTCAACCTTTCTGCATGGTATTTCTCTCAAGAATTTGTTTCAAACCTAGGATTTCATTTTATTTTCAGCACCATCTTTTAGAGTGGAAGTTTCCTTTATTGAATAATGAAATTAAAATACTAGGAATTATCCTCCCCTTGTTGGTGGTCTAGCCACATGAGTCAGACATTAGAGATTTATTATGTCTTTTGGTGGTCTTTGTGGGCTTTAGTAGAGTCTTTCTTTGTTGTCTCTGTAGTAGACAATTTATGAGAGGAAGAGCTTATGGTTAGTCCCTCTTTGGCTTATTTCTTTGTTTATATGGTTATGTCTTGGTCAAGAATTTCCAAAAGACCCCTGAGGTATGCGACTATTGTAGTATTGTTTCTGATGTATAGTATAATTCTGAGCCTTTGACCAAGTTTAATAGTATGGGATTCTAGACGGTTGTGGCTTTTTAATTTGTATGTGCCTTTGGTCCATTGTGGTTAAGTTCTTGGTTGGGTAATCTGTCCTCGATGGGTTTTTGTTAGTGGCTTTAGTAGCCCCTCTTACCCAAGACCTTAGGCTAGTGTTGGGATGTGGGGTCATCTATCTAGTATTGGGTATACATTCCTCCACGGTCTCGGGGCCCTTCTCTACTTATTGGGTTGGCTCCCTATTGTTGTGTCATGTCATCATGGGAAGTCTGTTATAGGAGTCTCGGTGGTGGTTTCATTTGAGTGTCCACTTATGTCTTCACCTAAGTCTAGGATTCATTATTATTTGCAGCGATGTCCCAACAATGTGGGAGTACCCACAAAGCAGGTGGCCAACATGCACATCCAAGGGCATGCGCGGGTAGGGAATCCTCCTCTAGCGAGGAGTACTCTAATAGTTTGGACATGGAGGAGGATCTTGCAAAAGACCTAGCTCACTCTCGCAGCCATGTTGTGTGGTCATTATCCTAGGACTCAATTGCGGATCAATTGATGGGAATCCAAACCATCCCAGATAACCTTTGATACCACACATATGAAGACATAAATTAATTAATTGCCTAGATGAATGATATCCAGTTTAGTCAGTTTGAGATTATGGAAAAATTGGATAATATACACAGAAGTTAGAGGAAAAATAATGAATGCATGCATGAGATCGAGGCCTACATGGAGCACATTTACTTCTATATGCATGAGAGTTTGGGTCCTCTAGTAGTTCAGACTATGCACCCTCCCCACCTGCCACCCTAATATGTAGTTGATCGGTTGTTTTCTTATATTGCTCATTTTTTGGCATGTATTGCTTCATAGCCCTCCAAAAATAAAGGGCCAATTGCAAAATATTATGTATTACATTCTAGCTCCCCTCACCAACAAATTTGGTTAGAGTGAAGCAGGACGAGCTATTGAAAATCAAGTATGTATTTTATTTTTTTGCTAAGAATATAATAGCAGTATGTTGATCAAAAAAAAAAAAAGCATTCATGGAGTTTGAAACTTACTAGGACATCAACATCTCATATAAATTAGTAGGAAATTATAATGGGTATTCATTGGAGGACCTACAATAGTAGTAGAAGATAGATTTAGCTTCCTAGGAAGTTTTTGGACATAATCAAGCAAGGGGTAAATCAATAAAGAAGCCTAGGAAATCACAACAATTCCTAGTATCATCTATTGGAATTGATACCTTGCAATCCCTTGAACATGCTAAAGATGTATTTATTGAAGTTGTAACATTAAAAAATACATCAAAGTAGAAAATGTAAGAACAATATCATTCGACTCTAGCTAAAATCAACACACAAAATGGGAGTTCAACATAAGATTAGGACCAGGGCTAGTTAAGTGAAATCAATAGGAAAAAGGATCAAGTCTAAAATTTTGACTCAGTTGTTGATTCACCTCTTGTGTCCTTGACAAAAATTCTGGAAGAAAAGGAAACCCAAGAAAAAACCTCGCCTAAGAAATTAAATACATAAGACATATGCTGGAAACATACAAGGTCATGTGACAAAATAAAGGAAATTTTAGATAAAATCAATCAAGAGACGCTTGACACCTCAACCTAATTGACACTTTAGAAGAAAGTGCAACTAGTATAATCGATTACACCCAACACTTATGCTCCAAAGATAAAAATAGAACCGACATCCAACCTAAAGCATTATTTTGATAGACAAATATTTGGAAAATTTAGTGAGACAAACAAACAAAATATTGAAAAGAAGGTAGTTGAATAGTAATAAGCCTCAACAAAGACTACAATAAGGGAGATACCATTGGAATTTCAAATTCAGGAAATAGAAAAAATCAACATTAACATTCCAACTAGATTTGATGATACACTTGTTGTAATTCAACAACTAGTACACCAACTGGTCGACCACAATAAGCAACTAAATGCTAAAGTAAATGAATTGCAATAAAATGTATTACTCAAAGTAACCCAAGAATTATCCATTGTAAATCACAATACTGGCCAATAATTTGTCCAGGGAAAGAAAGAGTTATAAAATACATTAAATTGTTATGATACACTAAACATAGTTCATGATAATTGGATGACATACTTACCAACTACATACAACCATATAAGAAATCAATAAATTATAAGTAGAGAATTGTGCTCTAACCAAGTGACTAATCCTCAAGAAAAATATTCCTATGGCAATTAGGTTAAATAAGAAAAAAAGTTTCACAATTAGTTGTTGAAGCAGGAAAGAAAATGGTGTATAGGAGGGAAGAAATCACAAATACAAGCCTGTAATGCTCCAGAATATTTAGAGGGGATTCCTGATCAAGTGCAACAATTGGAACAATAAATACTAGTTAATCAATCAAAGCATATAACACTTTCCAACAAGGTATAGTATTTGGCATATTTAAAAGCATTAGATTCCCAAGAAATGCTAATTGTATGAGAGTGGTCTAAATTTTATCAACATCTCTAAGTCGTTGTACCAATCATTTATAAAACAACGTTCCCTGAGACATCGACGCCAACATTTGCAATAGCACAGTCATCTCCATCATCTCCACCGTGGACTATTCAACTTCTTTGAGATATTTTTTTTAGGATGTGTCCCATCCTCTAAAAAATAATCCAACACTTAGGAAACTGAAGTTGAAGATCGTAACAAGTCCCCCAGGGAAAGGCAGGGAAGATGAATTCACAATTTAAATCCGTTAGATCTAGTTCAAGAAACACCAGTTTACCAACCAATCAAAGTTTTTGATCAACCAACCACCCATCTAGAAGAAATTTAAATTCTTTCTTAGCATTTTCATTCTTTTCTTTATGATGTATCAAATTTTATAAGACCCCAAAACTCCCCTTCTTGAAGACAAAGTACAAATTAAGGGTGGGGGATATGTTGTAGGCGCTAGTTGACTTAGTGGACTAGCTTAGTCGAGTCAATAGTTTAGGTCAAATAAGCTGAGTCGGTTCTGATATTAATGTATTAGTTTTGATCGGATTCTCAAGAGAATATAACATATGTATTGTATTGTTGGTTCTCTTCTACTTTTGTGTATCTTGCTCTATTCTTATGTTGCATATGTTTATGTGAGTTCTTGTTATCATTTCTACTTATAACCAGTGCACACTATATGCTAGACTACAATAGTGATGTACATAGATATTTACAATTGGCTAGGGTTTAACAACTTTGTACAAATATACAATCTATAGAATCATTAGAAGAAAACTTTAACTAGTTTAAAGTGGTAAATTACAAAAAAAATAAAATAATGAACAGTTTAAATTTTATAAAAAAATTAATTCTTAATTATAAAAAAATTGACTTTTAATGCAAAACAAAAGTTGGAAAACGAGAGAAGATCACAACTTACTCATTAATTCTCCTAACAAACTGAAAGAAATTTCAACTTGTTTTAATGAGTTTTATATTAAAAATCATAAAAGAAATAAATTGTAGAAATACTAACTTTAAATATACCTTAGCCAAGAGCATATAATTAATTAAAGAACTAGTTTTACTTTCTCATTTGATAAGAATAGTCATTAATTTAATATAAAATAGAGATGTATCTTCACAAGAAAAGAAAAAAGAATAGGTCAAGAAAATAAAATTGACTTGTTACTGATTCTATTTGCACCAATATCGTATATGTGACCATTTTTTATTAATGAAATACATTTCAAAAATCTAAACATGCATAGTACAAAAACCAAATTAATTCCTATAGATTACAATCACAAGAAATAACTTGATTTGAACTCCAAAAATGAAGAATCATTAAAAATGGATAGACAAGTTATTATTCTAAACATCGACTCTCTAAAACACAGTTAAGCAAGTGACGTTAATTCTAAATTTTAGTACTTCTTGAGTCACAGTCAAAGAAACCATTAAAATAAGCAGGTACAATGAAATATTAAAAATAAACAAACCATGTCTTTATATTGAAAACATTTAATATCAAAACTTCAATGTCACTAGATGAAAACTTTGTCTATTCCATCGCCCCCTCCGCCCACTCAATGCCTGATAATGTATTTATATAGAAAATATCCCATATAAAGTTATCACATATAAAAAATAGAGATCGTGGTCCCCACAATCTTTGAAACAATGTTTATACCACATGATTTGACTCGGCAGGCCATATTGACAATACTTTAAAAATAAACAAGTATTACAAGTAAAATTCATGTTAGTAAGGAATAAAATCTGAGAAGAATAATTTAGAAATTGAAACCCAACCACACATCTACATAATTTAGCTGTAGGATACTGCACAGATACAATCAACAAAGAATATGTATCTAGAATATTGCCTACAAAATGTATGATTTTGTATCTATTATTATTAAAATTACTAAAACTAACGAATAATTATTCGTACTTTTGAAATATATGAAAATATAAAACCATTTACCTAAACATCAATCATTTAGAAAGAGTAAGATTTTACAGATCAAAAATAATAATAACATCAATATTAGAATGTTGGCATTATGTTGCATGTGTTGTCTATGATGGAAACTCATTTGTAGTAGAAAAGTATATGGAAACTAGATGAATCTACACAACAGATCAGAGGTGATAGAATGATGGAACATAGATGAATATACAGGTCAAAGATGACAGAATGGAGTGAATAATGGTCAAAGGTTTGATACATTGAGACCATTAGAATGTGTTTTCCTTGATAAGAGTTGTTCTTTGATAAATGGACTAATTGATAAAAATATAAACATGATGTGACAGAACTCATGGCAGTGGTGCGTACAAATGTGACAAAATCCAGGGCAGTTCAAAGGAATTAGTTCAGAAAAGATATATGGTGGAAAATCACATTATAACAGGTATATTCAGAGGTAACAAAGTAATGGAACCTAAGAATAGGATGATGGAACAAAGGACTATATATCAAAATCAGAAAATTGAGGAAAAATAATGTCTTAAGGTATATTAAGTTGTGTACGTAGATTCACCTAGTCCAAGTAGCATATACAAGCGGATTCACGGAAAAAAAAAAAAAAGAGCATATACGTATGCACACACTTTCATAAGAGGAAAAGTGTGTATCAGATTGAAAATTAAGGATAAATAAAGTTAAATAATACCGAGGGTCCATACAATGGTATTATCCCACAATATTGAGCGGAAAAATGGTTACTTGATCCTGTTTGAGAATACCACAGGTTTTAAGTGTTGCTTTTGTCTGAGGTACTAAAAAAAGGCTTTCAGTATATAAGGAGGTGAAAATCAAAGTGTGAGGAAGAGAAAGCAATGAATATATGATGAAGAGTTAGATCAAAAGAAAATATGCATGTTATGGGTTTCTGATGCTTTTATTGATCTGAACTAAGCATGCACCTAAGTGTTTGATGAGATCTAATGATGGACCAGGACCATAAACGTGAAATGAATTATCATTGTATGATCTAATAATCAATAGTCTAGATCTGATTGTTAATGCATGTTTTATAATTTATATGCTAATATCTGGGTATGTCTGAATTCTAGAATAGTTGTGAAGTTATAAGTTAGTATTTGCATATCTATATGCTTGTTCAACTTGGTGAAGGCAAGTATACAAACTGGTTCAACACTACCAAGTTGTGTATGCAGAAGAAAATATTGTTGTTCAGAGATGATTGATATATCTAAACAGTTTTGTTGTTTTATTGTTGTTTGTCTATGATGTCTTCTTTAGATATGAATGTAGAACTGACTGTACAAGGAGATTGAGTTTGATTGATTGATTGATTAAGTGAGAAGGGTGAACTTCGTTGCTATTTGTTTAGAAATCTATAAATTGATAGTAGATCTTCAGAATGTTACTGACTGGTACATTTTGTGGTTCAGAGGTTTTATCATTCAATATATTTAGAGGTATACATAGGGTTGGTTAAAAAAAGTAGTGTATACATGCAGGTTGGCCTCACTTATGTAGCGTATACAATCTAACATATGATTTTTGAGGTTACAGTTGGTTCTAGTTGTTGAAGCAGTATTGTGGGTTCAGATCTATGTCTTGGTTATAGTGATCTAATTGTTCCAGTTGATTGGTTTAATTTTGATTAAGTATTGGTTGATTGGGTTTTGAGTAAATGGTTGATTCAATTGTATCAAAGGTTCAATTATTGTTTGATTCAGTTGTATCAGAAGTTTCAATGATTAGTTGATTCAGAAAGAGATGATTGGGTTTCAATTATATCAGATATTTATGATTGGGTTTCGTTGATTTGTTTTTGCAGTTGTATTTGATGAATGTATTGTAGAGGTGATTGATTTTGAGATTCAATGTTATTGATGGGTCCAATATGAAAATTTGATGAAACATGGCCTATATATTGTGTTGCTGTGTACCAGGAGTGTCTAGTCTGAAAATTTATGAACAGTGGTCCCTGGAGGATACTAAGGGTTGGAGCCGTCAGTGAGAAAGTCTAAGCTTCCTGCTAGTAGTGGCTGGTGATTTGATTAGGGGGTTGGAGCTCCCTTCCAGTAGCAGTTGGAGAACGAGTGAATGTAGTATTCTTCTATAGGTCAACACCTATGTATTGGTAAACATATCAACCAGTACAAGAGCTAGGGGGTTGTAGCTTCCTTCCAGTAGAAGCTGGAGAACCAGAGAAGTTTGTAGCCTTCTGTAGGTGGGTGCATACATATTGGTATGAGTCTGCACCAGTACAGGATTGTAAACAAGTTTTTCTTATATTAAAAAGAACACAAAGACAACAATAGTAGGTGGTTTTTCTCCTGTATTGGTTTTCCACATTAAATCTTGGTGTTCATGTGTGTTTCTTACTATGATGGTTTATTATGTTATTTTTGCATCCGGTTACTATTTATCTAATGGTTAATAAAGTACTAATGCAATGGATGAAGACAAACATATGATGGATTAACTGAATTATAAGTTCATTGGATATACATTACTTGCCTTAAGAACAGTCGCGTGAACACGCAGGCTCGATTCTGGAAATGTAAAAAGTTATTGATTTGTAAATACTAATTCAACCCTGCCCCCACCTCAGCCCCCTCTCAGTATTATTCCCAACAATTGGTATCAGAGCGGGTCCTTTGGCGGAAGCTTGATCACTTGAAGGATATCCATCGAGATAATGGGAAAGAAGCAAAAGAAGAAAGCACCTCAGAAGAAGAAGACATCTCAAATGAATAGTGACAGTAAGAGAGATAATTGGCTATTAGGTGGATGCAAGAATTTAGATTTAGAATAAATTTAGATTGAATATGAAAAAGAAACAAATTGTCAGGTACAAATTGTTGGCTTGTTTGGGCCTGACCCAGGTTCAGAGGTGATTTAGCCAAACAAATCGCAATACTACTAGCCCTTTTGGCAACAGCCCGCGGAGCGCAGATTGAGGTCTCACCTGAAGTAGTATGGGAGGGTGCTAGAACTAGGTTTCTGCACCTTGGAGATGTATGGTGAGTTCAAGTGGTCCGCAGTTTGACCTTACATGCATGTCACTACACGCACTTACCTGTACCTCGCAGCCTAAGATGTTGTCTTTGCGCAGTCCTATTTGGGGGGCGAATGATTTTATTACCCAAGTACTTACTTGTATTTCACTGTTAGTTTATTAACTTAGCTTACTTGCATGTGTAAAGTATACTTAGCAATATAAATCATTCATACAAGTGTGCGTAGCAAATAAACATTGTAATTGCAATTCATAGCAAAAGATAATAACTCAAGCAAAGATACATAGAATTTGGATAAAATTTCTTTTATTATTCTCTCCTCTAGTTAGAGACTCAACTCTACCCTGCGCACTCATTTGCAGGGGTCCGTGCACTCAATTGTAGAAAACTAGGCCTTTGTGCACTTAGCTACAGAGCCTTTTTCCTACCTTACGACCCAAGACATAGTTAGACACTTGCTCTGTGCTTGTTCTTATTATCTATTAAATTCCATTCCTTCTATTCCTCTTTACAACTTAGAGCCTCGCTCTATTTATATAATCCCATGGTCCACAGACCATGGGTAGGCCGACATTACATTCAAAACTTAGGGCGGATAGCCCTATGACTCTAACATACATTTCACACTCCATGCTCACAATTTATGAATTCTTTACAACCATATCAAGTCAAAAATTGGGATTTGAGCCCCAAAAATGCCTTGGGGGGATTCCAAGTCCAACAGGCCCCCAACAAAAACATCGTGACTCACCCTCGAGTCACTTTGTCAGCACGACGATCTTGGCGCGGAGTCCCTCCAATTGTTCTCGAACAGTACTGATTTCCGCAGTGCACTGAGCTGCTACTTGCTAAACCTGTTGCATCCGTTCTTCTGAGACCTCTGTGTCTGGTGTGCTTCCCTGCATATGCGTTTGCATCCCCTATATGTGCACGAGATTTCCTTCAATATTCACCATGATGGTGAAGGCCTCGTCAATCCATGGCTGAGCGTGTGCTTTAAGAATTGCTTCCTTTTGTCGCGCCGTGTCCACATGCTCCTTAAGTGCCTTAGCTTGCTACATTCTTACAAGCCATTGAGTGAGGACTATTATTTGCATAGTTCCTGAGGCACTTATGTATTGCTACTGAAGTTATTGTGCCTCTGTCTCCAGGTGCTGGATGTTGGGGTCCCCCTACAAAGTTGTGAGGACCTCAAGTGCTTTTTCCAACATATCTGTATAGTCTCAAACTTCACCCCCAATTTCTTCCAACCCTATTGTGATAGTGCTAGTGTGTTTTTCTCTGACTTCTGGGGGAGTGGAAGGCTAGGCCTTCAACCGTAGCTCGACAATCTGAATATTTAGCTCCAGATGAACCTTTGTTGTTTCTTCTTTGGCCTCACAGATTTTGGTTGCAAAGTTGTGGATCCACACTTCTACTGGTAGATCTACTGGGATGGATAGCTCTAGGACGTGTCAGCAAGCGTCATCTACCACCTGTGCCAAATGTTGATTTTGTGACACCAATTCGTCACGCTACAAGCTGAGCTATTCTATGTTTATCTTTTTCTTGGTAATAACTTGGATCACGCGACTCTCCCTAGTGTGTAGATCTATCATTATCCCATCCTATAGTAGATACAGTGTCTCTCATAGAAGGGCAGAAAAATTAAGGCCAAGGCCTTTGATCATGCTAATCTACAATCGATCCATCACATTTGATGACACTATAGCTCCCTCCAGCAACACTATTGTATTTGCCATCCTTTTGCACAACATCTACTCTGCTGCTGACGTTCCTGCTACGACATGGGTTGACAAGGTACCTTCCTGAGGGGGATGCACCTGTAACTCCTCAAACTGCGCCCTAAGGGCCCCCAACATAGTTTGGTGCTCTTACATAAAATCTTGAAGCGCTTCACTTGTGACACTGCGGACCATCTCGCCAATGTCATGGAGATCACCTTCAGTTAAGGTGATCGGGTCAATAGCCAACTTCGAGGCCTTGACCTTCTTCCTTGGTCTTTCTCTCTGTTTGAAGTGTGGCTGCTTTAACTATGTTGATCATGACAACTTTTCCTTTTTCTACCATGGAGAGCTTGTTGCGGAACGGGTTTCTTGGGGACACGCATACTGGAGCCCTTTCTTGTTTATCTTTCTTGGGCCTCAGTGTTCGCGGTGATTTGGGGATTTCTGCCACAACCCCAGCGCCTTCTAGAACATCCTCCACCATTGCGATCTGCGCAGCCTCACCAGTGGTTACCTCTTCAATTCCCAACCCATCCTTAGTGGTTGTTATTGTATGTAGGTTGCATTCTATCACTCGTGAACTTAGGGGCTAAATTATCGGTTGGATCTCAATGCTTAGTGCTCTGCTCAAGCACTCAATTCTCAAACGACCAAGTATTGTTCGCTTGCTAGCCCTTTGTGTTTGATATCACCTATTGAATTTGAATTCGACCGCTCCCCCAAATTTCGGGGCATTAATGCTTTCTTGGCAGTATATTTTCTGAAATCTTGCCCATAAATTGCATCTTAAATTCCCACCAACCACTCCATTTGGCCTCAAATTGAGCATCCCATTGTGAATAGTGACTTCAATGGTCACTTTCCAGCCAATCCACATAATAGCACAACCCTTCGTGCATGGTCGCAGACCCTGCAACGCTCTGCTTCTGCATGCATTCCCAATATCACGCAACTCTTGGGCAGAATATTTTATAGTCTTGCACTTCCTTTCAACTGCCTGGAGTGCTAGGACTATCCTTCTTGCAGCTAGTTAGGTGGTCGCACCACCCATGTGGGGCTCCATCCCATCCTCCACCATGGTTTGCGGAGAATCTCCACCTTCCATAGTTATGGTTTCCCTCATGCACTTTACTACTTCCAACGTGCTACCCTAGTTTCTATGTTTGGTGACATGCGGTCCAAGCCAAGGAAGCAGGCTAAGTAGTTCACAACAATAGTTCTCCAACTTGTTAGTATGATCATATGCACCTTGCCTTACCATCCTTGGTTTTTCGATGAGAAATGATTCCTTTATTTCGTCTTCCAGCTTCTTAACCTCTGTGTCCATCAGAGCACTTTTATTCCTTAATCATACCCTTTCTTTTTCAATTTTTTAGAGTCTAAAGTTTCCCCGTCGGATTTCTTCCTTAAGTCTAATGTGTTTTGTTTCTTGCGGTTGTGTGATTTCCTTGCTTCGGGCTGTGTGGACTGTCGTATCTATGGATGTTTCTATGCATATACTAGGCTTCACATGCTCCATAGGGATCACAACCCGTTCTTTATACTTTAGCTTCAGAAGTGCTTGAGAAGTCAAGGTTCTGCACATGGTCCTATAAGCCCATAGAGCCACTGGTACACATAGGTCCTAGTCAGTGCGTCTAACATGGTGGACCGTGTTCAACACTTCGCACAATTTGTCAAAGGCTTCCCCACATATAATCTTTAGCACACTTGGTCGTATCATACTTCATCGTTGGCGCCCTCATCTTGCTTGCTCTTGCTTGTTGTTCATGTTTCCTTTCATGAGGATGGTGTGCATTCATGCAGGTTGCGTACCATACACATGTACCCATCTCGAGAGGTGGGCGCACATGCTGTTTCATCCACCATACCTAGCTTCCTTCTATAGCTGAGGCTTCCCAAACCATATAAGCATCACCATTCTGCATTCGCGCGAGTCCTTAAATATTCTCTAATGAGTACCCCACCACCTTGTGGGCGTAGCACGCAGTGCCCATTTCAGAGAATCGAAATTCTATTGTTTTGACACTTCTCTTTCAAATTTGTTTAGGAATTCATCCACCGCTATCAACCCATCATAAATAGGCAGATCCTTTACCTCTGTTGTCACGTAGCACAGTGATCTTACCATCATGTTGCAATTGAGTGTGGTTACCTCATGTAACTAGTTCTGCCATCGTTCTATTTCCTCACCCGAATCCTATGTGCAGGAACTTTCACGTTCCCACAAAATCATGCCATCCACTGTAGGATTCACCCAATCCTATTCCCGAGTGGTTATCTTGTATATACAATCTAGATCATCGTTGCTTTTGTCGTCGCACATTGGCTCTGTGTATCACGATCCTTTTGCAGGGTCTAAAGGTACCACTACGCCCAGTGAATTTTTCTCAAAAATCATTTTATGCTTCTTCAAGTTTATCACTTCGTTCATATCAATGGCCCAATCTATTCCTAGCAGCACGGGATAGGGATTGTTGTCATCGACAATCTCTATCACTTCAAAATCTGCAACTGCACTCGCACCTTTGATGTCTATCGTTATTCCCTACAATCTTCCCATCGGTAGGATTTCCTACTGGTTTTCCATTCACAATTGAATAGGGGACCATTGCAACACAAGCCTATCCATGCACTCCCATGTCTTCTTTGGCAATACGTTCACGTCTAATCCTAAATCCAGAATCACTTTATCCATTTCATATTCCTTGATTTGCATAGTCAATCTCATCTCCCTTCCTATTCACAGTGTGTGCTTCCCGAGCTTCTGGACTATGCACGGTTCTCTTGACCCAGCACACCTAGTGATGAGTTCCTGCAGTCCCTTCATAGCCTTGTTGTCACGCAACAACTTCATGCATGTCTCCAAAAAGGTAGTGAGCATCGAAGGATCCATCTCCATTTCTAATTGATCCTTACTACCGAAAGTGGAGACCTCTGTGAAGCTCTTATTAGCTTCCATGAATGTCCCCTCCGTGTGCTCCAAATCAAATTCAAGTTCCTTTTTGGGAGCCTTGCAAACCCACGCACTTTCTTTAGACTACTTGCCCTTGTCATCTCCTGTTGTGATATTTCTTCTAAGCACGATGTTTACGTTCGGGTCCTCTTCCTGTAGCTCAGACCTCATCCTTTGTAGGTTCTAAGTCAGGGGAGGCTGGAGTACTCCTTTATCACACAACCTCGCTATCAGTGCAAGGTATTCCTCCATCTCATGATCAAACTGGGTACAATATAAACATGATTCTGTCGTCATATTTGTACAATCGTAGGCATAATTCCCTAGCCCTCCGCAATTGTAACAAATCAGCTATCCACAACCCCTTCTTGGTCCCATTCCACCTCGACCTCATCTATGCCCTTGAAATCTAGTGCATTCCATCCCTGTATTTTGATTGAAGGCTCGTGTTTCAGACTGAACTCTATAGGCAAGAGTCTGATCCATCATCAGTTCATAACTTCTATAGGTGCGTTCATCATGGCCTACTGACCTGCAGAAATTGCAGAACAACTACTAGGATGTCTACGTATACTTTTGTAATAAGTGACAATTATCTGTAGTGTGCTTCCCTCCTATCTGACAAATCATGCACCATAACACCATGCTCGGACCTGCTTGTGCCTCTTGTCTCAACGACATTGGCCCTCCTGCTGCTAGGTAGTTCGCGAAGACTAGAAAATGGTCCTTGTCATGCCCCTGGCCCTTGCATTTTATGCACCATACCTCCTCGCGCGCTTTTGGGCAAGTTGTCTTGTCTTGTTTCAAACTCTACATTTCCAAACACAAACTTTTTAGTTGTGCATGCATTTTTTGGACTCCCAAGCCAGGATCTTGTATTGGGATCTCATGCAGTCTCATTGTAATCTCCAAAGCTTTAGCCTAGGTGGATAACTTATGTTGCAACATCGACGTCCTTAGATGCGGTGTTAGTGGTGCTACAAACCATGTATGGTGTTGCCCATCTATCAAGGTCACGTTGGCTTTGTGGATCATGCTCTTCAGTCTCTGATCCTGTCTCCAGGGGGTCTTGCCTAGAAGCATTGCAATTTCCTTAAACTCAATAATCGACTGTGTCTTCGATTTTGGCCTGATAAATTCCCTGTTCAATGCAGCTTGGATATTTGTGATCCCTGCGTTTGGATGGTCATTAGAATGCTTAATGTACCATGTTATTGTGCGATCCTGTAATGCTCTTACCAATGTTTCCTTCTTTATATTTTCATCCATGACTCCTTGCGCTTCCCATATAGCCTTTACCACAAACCAAAATTGGTCTGGATCTTCATTCCCTACTCCTTTGAATATTGGCAATTTTGTAGCACTTTCCATATTGAACTGTGGTGGTGGTAGAGGTGGTGTGGGTGAAGATGGGGGTGAAGATGGTGAGACTAGCAGTGGTGTAGGTGGAGGTGGTAAGCGTGGAATTCACTACCTTATTAGACTGATCACACTTCTTGGTGAAACTTTACATGCTCTTCCTCGCTTTCTCGTTGAGGCAAAATCAAGGGGCTATTTTCTATATCTGCACTACCTTAATTTCTATAGATCCTCCACTAAGACTTCACATAGCCCCAAACATCAATTTATTTGCATAACACACTTTTCACACAATAGCATCTTAGTCTAAGTGTTTAAATATTTAATGTACTTACCTCACGATCTTTTGAGGAAGCATCGTTCCACCTCGCTGTAACTAACTGAAGTATCTTCCATGAACTCAGTGATAAACCCTCCTATAATTCGATCGAGCCAATGGTCCACAACACGCGCAATCTTATCTTCCAATGCTTCTAGTCTGCACACCAACTCTAGAGTCCACACAATCAGTTTGTCGAGCCTACACCTTCCTTGACTGTCTACTAGCTTCACAATCCACTCATACAACTTAGAGGGGAAGGATGCAAAGAAAATTTTTGGATTTTCATATATACATAGCACTCTAACCACTATTCCTTCGATACTTGTGGATTCATGTTTTCCTTTGCCATGAACTAGTCAATCTTTCTGCCCAACGACCCTTCAATTTCTTTCTTCATTGGATTCCAATGAAACGAAATTAGACATCCCTTATGTAGATCCTAGCCCTGATAATGGAACCATTTGTTGGCTTGTTGGGGCCTGACCCAGGTTCAAAGGTGATTTAGCCAAACAAATCTCGGTATTGCTGGTCCTTTCGGCAATAGTCCATGGAGTGCAGACTGACCTCTCACCCCAAGTAGTATGTGAGGGTGCTAGAACTAGGTTTCCACACACTGGAGATGTCTGATGAGTTCACATGGTCCGTGGTTCGACCCTAAACGCACGTTGATACGCGCACTTACCCGTACCTCACAGGCTAAGATGTTGTCTTCACACAATCTTATTCGGGGACGGAATGATTTTATTACCCAATTCCTTACTAGTATTTCACTGTTAGTTGATTAACTTAGCTTACTTGCATGTGTAAAGTATACTTAGGAATATAAATCATTCATACAAGTGCGCGTAGTAAATAAATAGTGTAATTGCAATTCATAACAATAGGTAATAACTCAAGAACAAATACATAGAATTTGGATAAAACTTCTTTTATTATTCTCTTCTCTAGTTATAGACTCAACTTCGCCCTGCACACTTAGCTGTAGGGGTCTGTGCACTTAGATGCGGACAACTAGGCCTTTTTGGACTCAGCTGCAGAGAAATTTTTCCTACATTACGACCCAAGACACACTTAGGCACTTGCTTTGTGCTTCTACTTGTTATCTAATATATTCCATTCCTTCTATTCCTCTTTACAACTTAGAGCCTTGCTCTATTTATACAATCCCATGTTTCGCGGACCATGGGTAGGCCGGCATTACATTCAAAACTTAGGGCAGATAGCCCTATGACTCTAACATACATTATGTGCTCCGCTCCTGCAATTCATGGAGTCTTTACAACCATATCAAGTCAAAACTTGGGATTTGAGCCTTAAAACATGCCTTGGGGGGATTCCATGCCCAACACAAAATTTTGGTCTTCTTGTGATACATTTCTTTCTTCATGCAATATTGCTGATAATGAAAGTGATATTGAAACAATTGATTTTTCTCTTATGGGTGAAAGTGAAATAAATATAGAGGCATAAGTTAAGAGGCTCACAGACAAAATTAGCAATCAACAAGATCTATTTGAAAAAAAAGAGTGTACCTACAAAGAATAGATTACCAGGTTCAAAACTCAGTTGGAGGAAGGAAACAAAATAAAAAAGTAGTACAAAGAAAAGGAAGATCAAAGTCAAAGGCTGTAGGATGAATTGACATCATTGAGAAATGAAGTGAATGAAAATGATAAAACAACCAAGGAACTTATAGAAATAACCAGTTACTGTGAAGTTCTTTAATCTATGGTAGTCTCTCTAAAAGAAGATGTCAAAACATCAAATAAGCAGAATGAAGAATTGTTGGCTTGTGGTGGCCTAACCTAGGCTCAACATTAGTTATCCAAACAAATCCCTACACTACTAGCCCTTTTGGCATCAGCCCACAGAGCGCGGGCTAAAGTCTCACCCAAAGCAGTATGGGGGTATGCTGGAACCAAGTTTCCACACCCTTGAGATTGATGTGATATCATTTTATTCCATCTAAACCTACCTTTGTGCAGGTTGCTTAACCCTATTTCCACCCTACAATACCTTCGCAAAAGGGTACAATTGTCTTCCGCGTAGCCCTAACTAGGGGCTGAAGCCCTTTCACGCTGTTAGGGAAATGAACTATGATATCTTCCTATCTAGGGTAAGTGTTTATTATTAGATCTTAGTTAGCTTCACATAAACAAAAGTTCCTACTTGCGGTCACTTATCCAACACAATTACATACATTCATGCATCATATAAGAATCATAAGTGAAACTTATACCCAATATAACAGATGCATAAGCACGAAATAAAGATGCAGAAATTGTAGAATAATTCTCCTTATTGATAATTCCAAATGGTTACAGACAGACTCGCCCTTTGCACTCAGCTATAGTGGTTCACACACTCAACTGCAGACTTCTAGGCCTATGCGCGCTCAACTTTAGAGCCTCTACCTACGCTACGACTCCAAACTTAGACTTTTACTCAGAGCTATCTCTCATACATCATATCTTATTCCATAATCCCATTATCTGATTATCTCCCCTAACTACTTAGAGCTTAGCTCCATTTATACAATCCCATGGTCTGCAAACCATGGGTGGATCTTCTACAGCTGACATTACATTTCCAAAATAAGGCTAGACAACCCTATGACTCTTTAACATCTACGCACACCTCGACCACAAAATGCAAAGTCTTTACATTTGGATTACAAAATTGGACCAAAATCTAGGCTTTAAGCCCCAAAACTACCCTTGGGGATCCCGCACCCAACAAGCCCCTAACACAAACATCGCGACTCGCCCTTGAGTCACTCTGCAGGTGCGGAGATCTTAGCGCGAAGACCTCCCAGCTCTATTTGGATGACCGCAACGATGGAAACACATTGAAAGCGCGCTTGCTAGACTTCTTCCACGTGCTATTCGATGACTACTACTGAACTATTGCTCTGAATCTTACACTCAGTTGCCTACAATTTCACGAGCTTCCCTTCAATGGAGGTTGTGATCGCGTAAGCTTCGTCTATCCATGGTTGTAGGCACACTTTTAAGACTACTTCTTTATGCCAATCAGCATCCACCTGTTCCTTGAGCGCCTTTGCCTTTTGCATTATTGCAAGCCTCTATGTAAGGGCAACCATATGTGCATTCCCTTTTACCTCATCATACCTCTATTGTAGCTCACGTGCCTCTGTCTCCAGGCACTCTACATTTGAGTCCTCCTACAAGGTGGTTGTGACCTCGAGTGACTATTCAAATAGCTACATGCAGTCTTCCACTACACTGTCAACCACCACTATTATTGTTGTAATAGTGATGGTACATGATTCCCTAACTTCCAACAGAGTTGAAGGCTTGGCCTTCAACTGTAGTTCTACGATCTGTAGGTTCAGCTCTAGCTAAACCCTGGCCATCTCCACTCGAGCGTCATGAACCCCTATGGCTAACTTGCAGATGCACCCCTCCACCAATTCTTCGGCCTGAATGTCTAACTCCAGGACCATTCGACAAGCTTCCTCTACTACCTACATAATCTACTTGTTCTGCTCCACTGCCTCATTGCGTTGTAGGCCCAACTACTCAATGTTGATGCATTGCTCACTCATCACTTGTAGAGCATGACTCTCCCGAGCCCTAAGTTTCGTGGTGACTCCACCCTGTAAGAGGTAGAGCGTCTCCCAAGGGAGCACATCCATGTTCAATCTTACCCATTTTAGACTGCTAATTGTGGGTTTGTCGGCCTCCTTATCTATAGTAAGTGCCCCATCTAGTAGCACTATCATGTTGGTCACCCTTGTACGCAACATCTCCTTGGAAGCTAAAGTGTTGATCACGAGGCTGGTGGACACTGTGCCAGCCTATGGAGTGCGTACCTGGAACTCCTGCAACTTTGTCTAAAGAGCCCCTAATACCAACTGTTGCTACTCTTCGAACTGTTGGAGGGCCTCCGTGGTGACATCCCTCACCATTTCTCTTATATCATGCAAATTCCCCTCAGTGAGGGTGATTGGGTCGAAGGATGTCTTTGATGCCTTTGTTTTCTTTCATGGCACTACCTTCTCTCATAGTCATGGATGCTTGAGTTGGGTGGTTGTTGTCTATGGTTCCGTGCTATGTTGTTCTGTCTCTATTTCTGCCTCAGTGCTAGGTGAAGGTGACTTTTGTTCTTCACACTCTTCCCCTTATATTTTTTACTACTTCACCAATTTCGCAGTGTCGCGCGCTTCTTGGGCCTTAGCCACTTCTTCCTCCTTTCTGTGCTTCTCTGCCAGCTGCACCATTCGGAGCTTTGCCTCTTTCTTTTTGCACTGCATAGCAGAAATATCTGTTTCCACTGTGAAGCTTGCTAGAGCACTCCACTCTGGCGGCCAAGACTTGAGGACTGCAAAGATCACATTATCTATTGCCAATTATGGGAGGTTATACCATATATTTGTAGGGTCCTTCTGCACCCTGATAAAAACATGGTGGAAGTCCTCTTTGAAATCTGCAAAGCTCTTCAAACTGGCATATACTATGGGCAACAATCGTGGCCTATGATTGATCCCCATGCTAATATTCATCTCCATTAATATCCAAAATATATTTCTTTCCTTTATCCACTACGCATCCTTGGTTGCCCACAGCGAATCGTACTTCGTTGCCTCTGGAATTTCCAGCATGACCGAAGGGAATTACCTATCTTTAGGCAGCTCTCATGTCACTAGTACAATCGAAAACAGGAGCCATGCATAGTGAAACATTTTCCCCTCCTCCTGTGCCTCGCGATAGTTTGCAAGGAACTCGCTGCATAAATAGTTTGCCTAGTTGAATTGGACTCCTTCTACACATTGGGCTACTAATACAATCACAGGCACAGGCACCTCATCTTCCTGACACTTGCACATCACTTTTCCTACTGGTATTTGTGTCACGACATTGACTGTAGGGTTGTTAATGTTGGAGATGGAATATCCTCGCTTATTCTTCTCCAACTTGAACTTCTTTTTCATTGCTTCTGCGAGGGCCAACTTGCCACCTTTCCCTTTTGAAATATTGGCTGGATCCTCCCTAGATTAAGGCAGCCATGTGACTCAATGAATCAAGTGGTCTGTGATAGGCATGGGCTCCTCCAGCCACAAACACGCATCATGCACCAAGAAGAGCAATTGTCTGATGAGGAAGACGATCAATGGGGTGCGGTGGTAATGTGGCACCCAAAGAAGGTTTAGAAAACTAGATTTCTCTACAACCTTGAGCCATTTGCGTGGTTCCAATTTAATCATTCTGGCCATCATGTCAATCCGTCGGCGCATTAGCTGCTTAGTCTCTAAATGCAAAAATTTCTCATGATCTGTGAGGTCCCAATCTTTAAACTTTAGCATAGGAACTTGCCCTAAGTGCAGTCCCTCAAAACAATATCATTAGGGAGCAACAGATTTTGCAGAGAGCTCTTGCTCTCATCTATTTCCTTCAACACTTTAGCTTTGACCTTGCACAGAGGAACATATTCTGACAGTCTCGTAATACGATCCACACCCTCGGTTTCAACTTCCATTTCTTCGTCCTCCTCCTCCACTAGAATTTCTTCAAATTCTTGCTCGTTCACCTCTACATTAATGGCCTTCCCATTTTCCTAAAAGGTGAGCTTGATCCTCTGTGGGTTTCGTGGTGAGGAATGCACCAGGATCATAACCTACTTATCCTTCTTAGGTCTCGGTGTTCTTGGTTATTTAGGGACCTCAACTACTATTCCAGCGCTCTCTGGGGCTTCTACTACCACAATTTCTTACATGGGTTCTTCGACTGTCACTACTCCTGTGTCCATGGCTTCTGTGGGTGCTGACATAACACTATTCTACAATTCTTGCAGTGTC
This sequence comes from Pinus taeda, assembly GCA_000404065.3. NCBI lineage: Eukaryota > Viridiplantae > Streptophyta > Pinopsida > Pinales > Pinaceae > Pinus > Pinus taeda. The sequence continues at coordinate 129,773 of APFE031582018.1, forward strand.
TCTTTAGTTGCTCAAATAATGAATTCGGTTTCAAAGTCTTGAATAGGTCTCGGTTCATGTATACTTGAGCGTGCAACAACTCAATTCTGAAAATGCCAAGAGTTTTTTGCTGGACATCCACTTGTAATTTATAGGGCCTTTTGAATTCAAATTTGATCGTTGCCCCCACATTCAGTCCATTAATGCTAGTTTGGTGGCATATTTTCAAGAATATAACCCATAAATATCGCCTTAAATGTCTGTTTCCCACTCCATTTGGCCTCACATCAACCATAAAATCATGAATAGTGACATTAACAATCACTTTCCAGCAGACCTGCACATTAGCACAACTATCTTTGTGTTGTTGTGGACCCTGTGACACTTTGCTGCATCGCGCATTCTTGAAATCACGTAGCTTTCCAAACTGGGTAGTGTATTTTATAGTCCTGTGCCTCCTTTCATCTACCTAAAGCACTAATATTGTGCTATTGTCGGCTAGTCAGATGGCTAGGCCACCTATGTATGGCTTCAAATGACTACCATTCACTTTTCCTCGGAAGGAATCTCCATTCAACTTAACCAACTAGACCGCGCCACTGTCGGTAATCTCCTTAATAACATAGGGCCCCAGCCAATGCATTCTAAATTTCCCTAGAAATTTATGAAACTTACTGTCATATAATAGCACCAAGTCATTCACCTTAAAAGTGTGTAGCTTAATATGGCAATCGTGCCATGCCTTTTCGCACTGCTTTTGGACCTACTGGTAAAATCCAGCCTAAAATATCTCTTCTTCAAGCTCATCCAACTGTGCAAGCCTTTCTTCCAGGGCTCGTGATCCATCATACCTGTGAGCACTACTATGCACAGACTAGGCACGATGTATTCCATAGGCATCACCACTTCAACCCCGTATACCAACCTAAAGGGTGTCTATTATGTTAGCTTCTTACACGTGGTCCAATAAGCCCATAATACTGTAGATATTTGTAGGTCCCAATCACTTCATTGAACATTGAATACCTTTGTCAGTGCATTTTCAAGAACTTTGTAGAATGCATCCTTTGTCCCATTAGCCTATGGGTGATAAGGTGTTCTCTTTTGATGATACACCTGAAATTATTCCATCAGTGCGTAGATCGTTTCATACTCCAGTAACTCATCAAAATCTTTGAGCATACAAATGTACGGCCCCCGTGTAATCCTTCACTAGCTGCACTTCTACCCAACGAGTTAAATATTCAGTTGTAGTGATAATGTACCTCACGTCTGTCTTTCCTTGAGGCTGAAAAGGTCCTACAAAATATATTTCCCATTTTTTGAAAGGTTACAACGTCATTTGTGGATTCAAAGGCATTTAATCCCTCCGCGATGGCCTACCTATTCTTTGACATACGTCACATGCCTTGCAACATGCTTTTGAATCCTAATTAATGGTTGGCCACCATAACCCTGCACGTAGAAGCTTCTGCGTAGTTGCTCTTCCTACATAATGTCCTCCCGTAGCCCCCTCATGAGCATGTGCGAGGATGCTTCTTTGTTCAAATTTAGGTACATACCTTTGTAGTATTTCATCATTCCCCATTTTGTATAGATTCCCAACAATGATAGAGAAGTCTATCACATGCACCACTAATTCCTTCGTTTACTGGACAAAATATCCTTCCGGCGCAGTTCCAATTGTATCAGGGTTCTCAATATCTGGTCCCTAAACCTCACGGTGGCCTTTTGCCTCTGGAATGTTAATCTTTTGTAGGTCCTCGTCCTCTTCTTCAGCAGATACATTATAACATTCTAGTGCATGACTCAGCTGAGTAGCCCATTTAGGCTTTGTCATGTCTAAAGGATCCTGTGGTATCCTAAAGATGGCTTCTTTCACCTCTTGTAGCACTTCATCAATACCATCAAACCTGTCCTCAAAACTAAATGTCATCATGAATCATTTGTGTAGGATATCCCATTCACCTATCCCATGGTGAAGCTCTGTTTCTACATATCAATTCATTGGGATAATATCTATGGTGTGATAGAATAGGTGAACCCACTCAGGTTGTGGCTTTTCTCCATAAGCCTGTGTCCATTTGGCCAGATGCACACGTGGATCATTCTACCCATTTTACTTGTCTGTTAGTTGCATATTATGCTTCCCAAATCGTGTTCACATCATTTTCCTACATTTGCGCCAATAATCAAAACTCCCCTTGTGTGTACCCCACCATCTTGCAGGCGTAGTGCACATTTCCTAGTCCAAGGCCTGGAAGCGTGGTTTTTTTGGTACATCCCTTTTGAATGCATCCAAAAAGATATCTACCTCATTCAATCCATCATAAGTAGGTAGATTTCTTACCTTTGATGATACGCAATGCAGCGACCGGGTCATCATGTTGCAAATCAATGTAGTTACTTCATGTAACCAATTCTGTGAGCGTTCTATTTCTTCATCGAAATCTGAAGTGCAGGATATCTTGCACTCCCATGTAATCCTCCCATCTATAGTGGGATTCACCTAGTCTTCATATCACGTTGTTATCTTATAGATGTAGTCTAGATCATCATCACTCTCATAATCGCGGACCAACTTTGTATAGCGCAATCCTTCCACAGGATCCAAGAGTATTATTACTCACAGTGATTTCTTCTCAAAGATAATTTTTTGCTTCTTCAGATTGATTACCCCATTCATATTAGTAGCTTAGTCAATTACCAAGAGCACAGGGTAGGGATTGTTGTCATCAACAATCTCTATTACTTCAAAATCTTTCAGCGCGCTCGCTCCCTCAATATCCATGGTCACTCCCTGCAGCTTCCCCATGGGTATTATTTTCTATTTATTTGCCATCCTTAGATAAATTGGAGACCATTACAGTGCAGGTCTCCCCATTCGCTCCCATGTTTTCTTCGGTAGAACGTTTTCATCTGATCCCAAATCCAGAATGACTTGATCCATTTCGTATTCTCCAATCTGCGTGGTGAGTCTCATTTCATGCCCTGTCCTTGTTTTATGATTTTCGATCTTGTGGACCACACGCGGTTCACCTGATGTGGTCCCACCACATCTATTGATAAGTTCCTGTCGTTATCACTTAAGAAAATATTTCAATTTTCTTTTCAAATCAGTTTCATTGTAAAGGTTAGGTGTTAGTCCGGGTTTAGTTTTTCCATGTTTGCTTTAGTATCTAGGTCCTATGAGTCTTGTTCCCTTTGTTAAATATGGTCAACAATCTTGTTTTACCCACCATTGGTCCCACATTTATTCAAAGTGTCATGTGTTAAGGTTGTTTCAAAAGTTACATGCATTTCAAAGTCAACTAGGAGTTTTCATAGCGCAAACTCACAAAAATACACTATGTGCACTACAAAAACACCTAGACAGTTTCGTAACTAGGAGATTTCGTAGCACAAAACATAGAGTTTACACTAGTTGCGCTACAAAATCAGGGATTTGTGCCAGATCTTGTCTAACTGTCTTTTCCATCAAAATTCGTTAATTGTTCATCACCATGTGTCAGTCCTTGAACCATGCCTATCACATGCAGCCATTCTGTTGGAAATAATACTGAGAGGGGGGGGGTGAATCAGTGTTATCAAATTCTTTTCAATATACCTTCCAGATTTATACTTTAATTTATTCTTCAGATATTGATCATTAGTTTGTATGTCAGTACCATATAATAATGAGCAAGAACAAGAAAGATAGATAATTACACCAAGGAACACCAAATATAAGGTGGAAACCCAATGTGGGTGAAAACCACCTGCTGCAATATGTCTCTATCTTCTTTCAATTAGAAACCTCTTTTACAATGATTTTGTATAGGTGTAGTCCTTTACCAGTACGCAAGCTGCAACCTACAGAGAGCTACAACCCTCTCTTGTTTTCCAGTCTCTCTTGGAAGGGAGCTACAACCCCCTTTGCTCGGTGTACTACTTTAAGGACCACGTTTCATGAATTTTCAAACTGGATCCATGGACATCAAATAATCAACAAGTACATATGAATCAACCAAACTCCTTATACAATCAACCAATGAATCACCCAATTTCTCAGAATGATGTAAACAGAAAGGAAATACTAGTAAACTAAACCCAGAACTCTGCAACAAATAGATAAAAGGCAGCCAACAAATACTTCAAAGAAAAGTCTGCAACTTGACCAATATAAACCTGTGCATATCCGCATCTCTTCTGTGTCTAAACTGCGCAGATCCACACCTGATCTTTCTTGTGCTCTACGTACTTCTCCCCAGATCCACACCTCCACTGTCTGCCTGACAGCGTACCTCCGCATTGTGACTTCTTCTACGCTGCGTACCTCACACTGTGCCTTCTTCTTCGCTGCGTACCCCCACACTGTGCTTTCTTCTGCACTGTGTACCTCGCACTGCGCCTTCTACTGCGCTACATATCCCCACACTGCACTTTCTCCTGCGCTGTGTACCCCCGCACTCACGCCATGGATCGCCTGTGAACTTCTGATTATGGACAAATTAACAGTCCTCCAATGTGCCACAGTCAGTCAGATCCACAGATCTGTTCATGCGCCCGAGAGATCACGACCTATCAATAGATTCGCCTTAAGTTTTCTCCTTGATTTAGATCTAGCTTTGAAAAGCCAATCACCCAAAATTTCAGATCTTAAGATATTCAAATTTCACAAGTGTGTAGCCAAGAGATCTCCTTTCCTTTTTATAGGAAAGCCTTTCACAATACCACGGTCCAAAACCATAATAACACAATACCATGAACCCAATACCTTGGATCAATATTTTTAGATGCAAAACCATGGACCAAGACCATAGGATCAAATATTTCGGGCTAAATACCATGGACCATTCATAAAGTTTCCCATGTGCACGCGCTTTTCTGCATTGGAGAGACTGAAACTAGGGTCCGCACCTTCTGAACAAAGCACCTGTGTGAATATCTGCACTTCTTGGTCGGCGGACCTGCGGGTCTGCAGATTCTCTTAGGATCACCTGTGGGTATCTCATTTTCCATGATTTTGAGTGCCTGAACTGAGATCTGCCACATGAGTGAGTTTCCATCAAGTACAACACCTGTACCATAGAGCCAAACCAGAATCATAATGCCAACACATTCATCCTCATCATTAGAGTCGTTAGGTGTCTTGTTATGCTTAGGTTGCAAGTTTCAAAAAAGAGCCAAGTATTCACAGTTATGATTTAGGTTTGGGTTCATGCATGAAGAGCACATTGACAGGTGTTCAATTTGAATTCTTTTAAGATCAAGCGAGGTAGCTTTCCTTATCTATTGCAAGCGAGGCAACTTTCCTTATCTATTGCAAGCGAGGCAACTTTCCTTATCTATTGCAAGCGAGGCAGCGTTCCTTATCCATTGCAAGTGAGGCAGTGATCAAAATTGAGATGGTGCAGACTTCTTTAATATTCATGTTGCAGGAATTCCATGGAGGAGTATACAGAAGGAAAGGATCCCACAAGACCATTAGTAATTCAAGACACACCCCAGTAGGCTAAAAAAGGGAAAGGTCAGATCAAAGAAAAGATACAAGAACAATTCACAGGTGAAATGGTACAAAGAAGAATAACCAGGAGCAAGTTAGCTAAAAGAAATCACACAACAATTTTGAAAAACTTCATGGCAGATGGGAATGCCATTTCAATCAAAGGAAAGATCAAGAGAGTTTAATTTTTGGCCTCAAGCTGTGTTTTTAAAATTACACAGCTGTTTCGTAGCGCGCTACGAAACTGCTGTAGTTCCACATTATGATTTCATGGACCAATGTTGAATGACAAAGGAAACTCTTCTTGAAGGGGAACCTCTAAAAAGGATCATTTAAAAGGTTTCAACATTCATCAAGGGAAAAACAAGTAGAGGAGAGACATTTTTGAACTCCAAACTTTATCTATCAACTTATCAGTCGAACTGTCTTCTTGTTTTTACCAGTCAACTTCTAGAAGAGTTTCTGAACGGTTGAAAACTCATCTCTGAAAAGTGAAAGAGATTTTCATTCCTAAGATACTGAAGTACAAAAACCTCTTCTACTTTATTCAAATCCATTATGATATTGGAGAAATGAAGGACCAAACTTGCGCTAAGAAACTGCTCTAGGTGCAGTTTTTCACAAGCATATTTCTCTGTTTTACACCGGTTTTTCAAAGACACATTCTGGACAGCTGGAGAATGATTTTGAAAAACCAAGAGAGGTTTTTGTTCTAGACATCATGGAATACAAAAACCTCCTTAAGTTTCGAAAATGTGTAATGGATGAGGAGATAAAGGCTCTATCCCATGTGCCATTTTCAGGGATCCTAAACCTAAAAACAGGGAAACATGTTCCCTAATTTCTAGGGTTTGTCTTCAGTAGTCATATGACCACGTGGGAGGCTTCATAAAATCAGACTTATTGAGTTTGTAAGTTTTCAATAATGCTTTAAATTATTAGATAAGGTTGTTGTAATCATGATAAGGAGTTACACTCCTAGTTGTATTAGGTCTCTAGGACTGCTAGTTAGGTGTCATTTGCAATTAATAGTTAGTTTTAAGTGTCAATAGGTGTCACTGATGGAAAATTCGAATTCTCTTGATGAGGGATGATGGAATATTAATTGTAAATGCTATATATATAGCAAGAGGTCGAATTAGCAAAGGGTTGAAGACTTTTTGGCCTAGCTGCTGCTTTATGCTATGAACTATAATGAGTAATGCAAAGAGGTTTTTCTGATAGATTTGAGTTCTCATGGGGTAAATGTTGTCTTGATTTATATGTTACTTTGAATCATTTGTAGTATATCTCATTGATGTTACTTAGAATTCACAACTATGTACTCTGACTTCTTTTAGAAATGAGATGACTGTGTCTTTTTGCAGTTTGTGAGTAACAATCTTTGAACTACTAGCAGCAAGTTTCATTACCATTGCTCAGATTTCATAAACCAATTCTACGACTTCCTTTAGTAATGGAATTTTTTTGTTTATGAAGTAGATCTCATTGATATTACTCAGAATTCACAACGATGTGCTCTGACTTCTTTTAGAAATGAGATGATTGTATCTTCTACATTTTGTTAGTAAACTATCTTTGAACTACTAGCAGTAAGTTTCATTACTATTACTCAGAATTCATAACCCTATTCTCTGACTTCCTTTAGTAATGGAATTATTGTGATGACCTACTTCCTTTAGTGAATTATCTTTGTTTTAAAACCCTAGTTGCCTCGGCTTTCATGTCAAGAAACCTTGCCACTAACTTTATTGACTTGTTGACTCCATAGCCCAATGGTAGCAAGCCTTCATATTTTCAACCTACAAACACTCAAACCCAAGATAGAGTTAGCCATATATATTATCATCAATCAATATCATTAATCCTTTGAGAGAGCCCTCTCAGGCTGAGGAGGCTAAGCCTTAGCTAAAATATTGGTTTGAAATAGTTACACCGAGATAATCTGATCAGCAGCCTATCAGGGACCTATTTTGGTGATAACATTTTGGTGCGTCTGCCGAGAGCCTAAAGTCTATTCATTCCCAAAATTAAGAGGCTAAACTTTTGAAGGTAGCAGGAGCTCAGAAATCTTTCGAGGCTGCAAAACTACCTTGGTGACTCCACACATCGAACAACAAATTGGAAGGTGACTCCACTGCTAGAAGATCAGTAGCTTGATGAAGTTCCAAGATGAGTTCCAATGCAAGAATGAATGCTAGGTATGCTCCTATGAATCGGTCTCATATCCCTGGTTTTCCAAATCCTATGCCAAAGGTTGATTGGTTAGATGATCTTCCAATATTCAAAGATGAAAAGAAAGATAATGCTGCTCTTCATTTGGTTAGGTTCCATATGCATGTACGCACTCTTAAGGTTCATTTCCTTGAAGATTGTCTCATGCGGATGTTTATGACCACTTTAGAAGGAAAATCATGGTCTTGGTATAAAAGTTTGGAAAATGATTCAATATATTCACTTGCTAGTTTTCATGATGAATTCTATGAGATGTATAAATAATGTCATCCTTCCTTATTGCTGCTCAAAGATTGCTGTAAACATTCTTTAAGTCTTATTCAGTATTTGGAGGATTGTTATGATGATGATGAATTTATGGATGAAGAAATTTTAGAGGCTCTTCATAACCATACATTTCAACACCAAAAAGAAAGTATAACATCCCATGAAATGCAACATGAAAATTAACAGGGGTCTACTGATGAAATCCATGTTCAATACTTTGATATGAATGAGAAGATGCAACAAAATTGCTAGTCTTTTAATCATAGTGAATATGAAAATGATTACACACACTAAGAAGAAATACTGGAAGAAATTTTTTATAACCCTCAGGTAGAGGAAAAGGTTGTTCAATTTTGTAACTCCTTGCAATAGCTTACATCAATGAATGATCACAATAGTGAGGAAAATTAGATTATCCATGGGAATCATGTAGAAAGGAAGTTGGATAGCACATCAAAGGAATTTTGTGTGGCTAAGGATCAGTTTTCTGAAGAGATAGAATGTTATGATGATTATCAAAATAACCATGTTCTCTTTGACCCTATAAATGAATACATGGAAAAGTTTTGCACGTCAGTATTTCATTTTCATTTGCATTATGAAGATCAGGTACATTATGAGTTGATTTGGTCATCTCACTATCATGGTTATTTTGAGGTTGAATGCAGTCAAGAGCCTCCAACATCAGAAAGGACAATTGATTGACTTTATTGGAAATATCATGTTGCTTGAGCTACGAGTGGAGCTTGCAGCTGATAGGGTAGGTAGGTAGGAAAATGCAAATAAGCTCAAGGTTGATTGATCATTTTTTTTAGTAGATATAGACTTCTCTCTCCTACAGTGATCATCAAGCTCAAGCCCGAGGTGAAGGCCCAAGAAGCTTGAAGGGGATTCTTGTCGAGCAAATTTCTGTTTTTCATAAAAGGATAAAGCACTGGACCTGCGAGTTCTTAGTGTAATACAGGAGCACACTATCCCAAGTGGAGCCACTGTTATCACTTAAGAAAAAATTTCAATTTTTTTCAAATCAGTTTCATTGTAAAGGTTAGGTGTTAGTCTGGGTTTAGTTTTTCCATGTTTGCTTTAGTGTCTAGGTCCTATGAGTCTTGTTCCCTTTGTTAAATATGGTCAACAATCTTGTTTTACCCACCATTTGTCTCACATTTATTCAAAGTGTCATGTGTTAAGGTTGTTTGAAAAATTACATGCACTACGAAATCAACTAGGAGTTTTCGTAGCACAAACTCACAAAAATACACTATGTGCGCTACGAAACTGTTGTAGCTGCACATCGTGATTTTGTGGGCCAATTTTGAGAAGAAAAAGGAACCCTTCTTGAATATGAGCTGCTGCAAAGGATTACTAACAGGTTTTGGACATTAAGCAAGGGAAAATCAAGTGAGGGGAGGACATCCATGAACTCCAAACTCTATGTTATGAAAATGGTCATTATTTCATAGCTAGTTTTGTTCATGAGACGTCAAGCAGCATTAAAGGAGTTATTCATATTAGAAAAAGTATTTGAGAAGGTTATATGGTTAATTTAATGCATGTATTTTATTAAAAGAGACAACATGTTCAGCAGAAGGATTCGAAGACAAGCATAAGGATGAAACTCTAAAAAGGAGGAACTTTGTCTCCTTGTTTCTAGTAGTCAAATTCCAAGGAAATCCCTGAGCAACTGAGAACTCAATTTTGAAAAAATAAAGAGGATTTTCTTCCTAATATACTGAACTAAAAGAACCTCTTTCATTTTCTTCAAATCCATTATGAGGTCGGAGAAATTCATGGTTAAACTTGCACTACGAAACTGTTGTAGGTGCAATTTGTCACAAACATATTTTTACACATGTGTTTCAAAGACTCATTATGGGCAGTAGGAACGATGTTTCAAACAACCAAGAGAGGTTTTTATTCATCATAGATTATTTCACAAAAGCCTCCTTCAGTTTTTCGAAATACATTTTTTATGGGACGATATGAGCTCTGTCCCAAGACCTATTTTTCAGCCAAAACAAAGCAAGAACAGTCTCCTAGTTTCTAGGAACATTAAAAGGATGAGTCATCAAGGACCAGCTGGAGGGTTATGAGCACCACCAAATTCGACTTCATGGAGTTATAGGTGTCAAAGAAGGCTTTAAATGTTTATATAAGGTTGTTATAATCATAATAAGGAGTTACACTCCTAGTTGTATTAGGTCTCTAGGACTGCTAGTTAGTTGTCTTTTGTATTAAATAGTTAGTTTTAAGTGTCAATAGGTGTCAAATTAGGAGGAATTCGAATTCCCCTCATGCTGGAGGAAGGAATATACATGAATTCTATATATAGTAGAACATCTGATGTACAAAGGGTAGGAAAATTTCAAGAGAAACAAGGCATATTATGTTATTGCAGAACACTATATGTTTTATGTTAATGCAGAAGTTTGGCTTTACTACTTAGGATTCAGAGAGGGTTTCATGTGTTTTATTTCCTCATGGATTTCTTCATTTGCTCACTTGCAGTGGTATGAACACATGTTACTTAGAATTCAATGATAATTCTCTAACTTCCTTCATGTGTTCAAAACTGTGTTTCCTATATCATGTCTCTATTTTTCTAGTAGATTAATTATCTTTATGCCCTAACTTCCATGTAAGATGATCTATTGTTGTACTAAAACATAATCTAACTCCATAGCCCAATAGATGCTTGTTGATTGGCATTTCAACCATTTATACATTTTCATTTGATTTCAATCCATAGAATTAGCCATCTAATATTTACCAAACATCTTTAACCTAGTGAGAGAGCCATCTCAGGTTGAGGAGGCTAAGCCTCGGCCAAAAGTTGGTTTGAAAGAGTTACACAAGGTCTTCCTGATCAGCAGCCTATCAGGGCCTGATTTTTGTGATAACACCTGTAAACCTTTCATAGCCTTACTGTCACACAGTAACTTCATATAGGTTTCTAGGAAAGTTATGAGCATAGATGGGTCCATCTCTGGCTCAAGATTATCCTTGCTTCCTGAAGTGGAGGCCTCAACGAAGCTCTTCTTAGCTTCCATGAATGCTTCATGAGCACACTCCAAATCGAAGTCGGCCTCTTTCATCAGGGCTTTGCGAACCCATTTACTATCTTGAGGTTGTTTCCCCTTGTCATCCCCCATTGCAATTCCACTCCATAGCACTATATTTACATTTGGGTCTTCCTCGCGTGGTTCAGACCTCATCATCTATAGGTTCTAAGTTGGGGAAGGCTGTAGCGCCCTTTTTTCCCATATCCTAGCTATCAGTGTAGGACAATCTTCTGCTTCATGATCAAACAACGTGCAATACTTGCACGACAGGCGTGTTAGATTAGTGCAAATGCATGCATAGTTTCCTAGCCCTTTGCAATTGTAGCAAATCATCTATCTATGAAATTTACCAGATCCTCCTCTACCTCAGCCTCTTCTGTGCCCCTAAAATATGGTCCGCGCCATCCCTCCATTATGGTCAAGGGGTCGCATTTTGGCCTGAACCCTATAGGTGGGAGTTCTATCCATCATCAATTCATAGCTCCTGTAGGTATGCTCATCATGTCTTACCGATCTGTAAAAGTTGCAGAACAACTGTTGCGGCGTTTGTACATACTTCTATAGCAAGTGATAGTTATTCATGGCATGTTTTCTAGCTACCTGACAAATAGCGCACCATAAAGAAAGCACCATGCTAGGTCCTGTTTGAGATTTTGGCATTAAAGGCATCGATCCTCCTCTTGCACGACAATTTGTAAGGACTAGGCAGTGGTCTTTGTCATGACCTTGACTCTTTCATTTCAAACACCATACCTCCTCACGCACCTTTGGTTGAACTGTCTTATCCTGCTTCAAGCTTTGCATCTCAAGGCACAGATTCTACAGTTTCGCATGGATCTTCTGAACTCCTAGATTAGGATTTTGCATCAGAGTCTCATGTCATCTCATGGAAATCTCCAAGGCCTATGCTTGAGTTGTTATCTTCTATTGTGATAGCACGCTCCTTAATTGGGGTAGAAGCGAAGCCGCAAACCACTCGCAATGTTGTCCATCTGTCAAATTCATATTGGCTTCACGGATTTGAAACTTCAATCATTGATCCAATTCCCACAGTGTCTCGCTTGGTCACATCATGATTTCTTTGAATCCCATAATCAACTGTAGCTCAGACTTAGGCCTGCTAAATTCCCTATTTAGTGCTTCTTGGATGTACACTACTCTCGCATTCGGGTTATCATTAGAGTACTTAATATACCAAGTTAGCATGCAATCCTGCAGAGTGTTGACCAGTGTCGCTTTCTTTATGTCATCATCTGTAACACCTTAAGCTTCCCTTACAACCTTACAATGAACCAGAACTAGTCTGGATCCTCATTTCCCAAACCTTTGAACAAAGGAAACTTCACTGTGTTTTCCATACTGAATTGTGGTTGTAATGGAGGTCATACGGGTGAAGTTGGAGGTGATGGCGGTGAAGACAAAGGTGGTGTGGGCAGAGTTGGTTTGGGCAGAAGCCCTTGCCTTATCAACTAAATAGCACTTTTTGGAGAGACCTTCACTATCCCTTCTTCGTCCCCTCGCAGAGGTGAAATGAAGGGGATATACTCCGGACCCTTATTTCCTTTGTTTCTGTAACTTTTTTTGCTTCGCGTAGTCCCAAACATGAGGGTATATACATAACCCATTTTTTGAACAACAACATTTTAATCCAAGTATTCAAAGATTTTACGTACTTACCTCACGGTCCTTTGAAAAATTGTCACTCTACCTCACTATATCTAACTAAGGTGTCGATCATGATTTCAGTAACAAATCCTCCTGTGATGCGATCGAGCCAATGATCAATAGTTATGCTTGATCTTATCCCATAATTCTTCCAACCTTTGCACTAGATCCGAGGTCCACACAATAGGACTATCAAGCTTTCACCTTCCTTGGCTATCTGTTAGCTTCGTGATCCACTCATATAGCTCAGCAGGAAAGGATGCGAAAAAGATTTTTTGAATCTCCATATATAAGTATTGGTCCAACCATTGTTCCTTTGGCAGTCATAAGTTTCTGTTCTCTTGCACCACAAACTCGTGAATCCTTTTGTCTAGCCAGCCTTCAATTTCTTTCTTATTTGGATTCCAGTGATACGACATCACACATATCTATGCAGATTCTACTCCCAAAAATGGAACCATTTGTTGGCTTGTGGGGGCCTGACCCAGGTTCAATGTTATTTAGCCAAACAAATCCCTACACTATTGACCCCTTTGAGGTCATCCCATGAAGTGTGGACTGAAGTCTCACCCGAAGAAGTATGGGGGGATGTTGGAACCAAGTTTATGCACCCTTGAGATGGATGTGATGTCATTTTATTCTAGCTATACCTACCTTTGCGTAGGTTTCTTAATCATCTGTCCATCCTACCATACCTTCGCAGAAGGGTACAATCGTCTTCTATGCAGCCTTAACCAAGGGCTGGAGCCCTTTTGCGCAGCTAAGGTAGCAAACTATAATATCTTCCTAACTAGGCTAAGTGTTTATTATCAGATCTTAGTTATCTTTGCATAAATATAAGTTCCTACTTGCAGTCACTTATCCAACACAATTACATATATTCGTGCATCATATAAGCATTAAAAGTGAAATTTATACCCAATGTAACATATGCGTTAACAGGAAGTAAAGACGTAGTAATTGTAGAATATTTCTCTTTATTTATAATTCCAAATGATTACAGACCCAACCCACCCTGTGGACTCCACTTCAGGGGTCCGCGCACTCAACTACAGACTTCTAGGCCTCTGTGCACTCAGCTGCAGAGCCTTGACCTACGCTACGACTCCAAAATTAGACTTCTACTTAGAGCTATCTCTCATACATCGTATCTTATTCCATAATCGCATTATCTGATTATCTCCCCTAACTACTTAGAGCTTAGCTCTATTTATACAATCCCATGGTCTGCAGACCATGGGTAGATGTTCTACAGTTGACATTACATTTCCAAAATAAGGGTGGATAACCTTATAACTCTTTAACATCTACGGGCTCTGCATCCACAAAATGTGGAGCCTTTACATTTGGATTACAAAATTGGACCAAAATATGGGCTTTAAGCCCCACAACTACCCTTGGGGGATCCCGCACCCAACAAGAGCAACTTCAAGCATTTGAAAAGAAAGAAAATGAGGTTCTTAAATTAAGGAAACAAGTGGAAGAAGGAAGAAATGTTGAAGAAATAATGAAGAAGAAGTATCTTGAAAAGGAAGAGAAATATCAGCTTGAGGTAAATATCTTAAAAGGTAAATTAGAAGAAAAGGATAAACTTTTACAATTTCAATATAGTACTAAGGTTTTGGATAACATTCTTAGTAGTCAAAGGTCTCCTACCATCAAATCTGGTCTTGGTTTTCATGAAACTGTTAAGGGTGAATGTAGATCACGAACTGAAGAAAGGAATTATAATGAAGAATCTGAAATGCTCGACATGGAGATAAGAGGTCAACCCCATAAATAACCAAGGAAAAAAAGTCTTCAAAGAAATTCATTTACTCCTAACTATGGAAGTGTCGATTGGTTCTTTCTTTTGATGAATAATGTTGAATGTTTTATATGTCATAATTTTGGACATATTGCAACCATATGTAGAAATAGAATGGTTCAAGCTAATAACCATCTCACGAACGATCATCAACTTTTAGGTACTTTAAGGGATATTTTTTTCTTGCAATATGTTTGGTCACAAAGCCATTGATTTCTATCAAAGGAATATGAAACATAAAATATGTTATGCTTGTAATAAGTTTGGGCATATAGGAAAAGAATGCAAGAGAAAATTTTGGCCAACATACCAAGAGGAGCAAGCATCATTACACTCCAAGTTATGGAAGTAGAAGGAATTAAAGTCAGAAAAATGTGGCATAGCTCAGTATATAGATAGAATAGACTTAGGAGGAACAGAATGTATGAAATTTTAGTGTTCTAATCCTCATACACAATTATCATGAAGACAAGTCACTTATATACACGAGTTCGACACTTCACAACCGCGCATATGTTGGATTGATGTACAAGAAGTAACCGAGACTCGGGAAAAGGGGTCTGATATGGTTCAGTCAATTATCAATTATATTTTCTATTTTGATTGATGATGATTACAATCTGTTGATGATACGTAGAAGTGATTTTGACCCTCATAAGTTGTTTATAACTTGATGTATAACTAGTTGATGATGATGTGTTGATGATTCTTACTAATGATCAGATCTGACAGTGAATAGTTGGCACATGTTCAGGGGGAGAATATGATATGCTTCTAATAATACATTATTGGCATTATGTTTAGAAGTCTTTGGTACATAATGATTCTTATCGATGGTGATGATTCTTATGTTGTTGAATCTTTTAAATGAAACATCATGCTATGTTGCAGCCATGGGTTGCCTATGATAAAGTCTCAGATGATATTTATATTTCTTGAGCCACATGGTTGTTATTCAGATCAAATTTATGGATGAATGTGGATGATTAATTTGATGATGCATGTTTCTTACATGGTGATCTTCATAAGGACAAGGAGAAGAACAAAGCTTGAGTACACAGCTTCATTATTTGATAAGTGTCATTTCTTTTATGTTGTTGTCATCATGCCTTCAAAGATGTATAAAATTCACATGGTGTAGTTATGGATGAGGATTCCTAAAGTTCTTGGCCCTCACATGATTGAGGATTGTTGTTGTTGATGGTATCAAGAAAGCTTGACAAATGACTATGAGCTCATTGTTTGATAGATACATATTTCTATCTCCATGATGGATACATATTATGTTGATACATGGATGATTACTTAAGTTGCACATTGGTAAATATTGTTAGTTTCCCAATAAAATGATGATATTGTTTGTTTCATGAAGACATATCTATTTGAAGACATGGTTATTTGGAGACATGGCTTACATAGTCAAATAATGATGATGCCTTCTTACTTTATGATGATAGGATTGATTCTCACATATGTTGATTATCATGGTTTATGCTTATCAGATGAGGATGTTGGAAAAATACCTAGTAAAGATACATGGTTGATATATTGAGGGTTGTTATGGAAAAATCATGGAGTTCTTGTTACGACAATGATGATATTATTGTAATAGATGATAACTATGGTAGTTTCAGATATATATATGATATGATGTGAATGGTTTTGTATTACTACTTGGAGATGTGAAATATGCCTAGTTGATTCATGGAAGGCTTTGGAACAAAGTGATCTTGATAAGATCAAGAAGATGAGTTGACATCTATATGCAACATACTTTATCATAGTTTGATGATATCAAAGCTACATTGGATTATCTTCCAAACTGATGATGGACATATACAGGTTGTTGTTCTAGATGGTGATGAAAGATACTTATGGTGCAAATCATATATGGTGTATGATAGTTGTTGATAACTATCATGATCTTGTTTAGATATTTTGTATTTGTTATAAATGTCATGTCTACCATTTGATGTAAAGGTCATGTAAAGACCTATGATATAATACTTGTTATAATTAGTCATGTAAAGACTTTTGACATCATGTCAAATATGTAATCCCACTTGGTTGGGTAGATGAGTCAAATTTGATATATTCCCACTTGGTTGGTTGATTGATGTATGTATGAGTAATTGGTGATAGGAAGGTCATTATAGAGTCATGTTATTACTTTGAAAAATATCTATGTGGGCCCTGCATGTGCTTAGGGGGAGCATGAATAGTATAGTGCATCTCAGCATGTACAAAGGGGGAGTTTTATCATAAAATTTAGCATGTGCCTATGGGGAGCATGATCATTGTTCTTAATAATCAATTTGGATACAAAAGTATTCATTTATCATTGGTCAGTGAGCCCTTTTCCCTTTATGTCAAAGGGGGAGAGTAGCTTGGTGTTTGGAGAGTAGCTTGATGTTATTTACAAGTTGTGGTCCTCAAAAACCAAAGTGGTTTCTATCAAGTCCAAAGGGGGAGATTGTTGGCATTATGTCGCATCTGTTGTCCTTGATGGAAACTCACTTGTAGCAGAATGAGTATATGGAAAATAGATGAATCTACTAGACAAATCAGAGGTGACAAAATGATGGAACATAGATGAATATACAAGTCAGAGAAGACATAATGATGGACTAAATAATGGTCAAAGGTTTGATACAATGATACTGTTATTATGTGTTGTCCTTGATAAAATTTGTTCTTTGATGAATGGAGTAATTGACAAAAGTATAAACAGGATGTGACAGAATGCATGGTAGTTGTGTTTACAGATATGAAAAAATGCAAGGAAGTTCAAAGGAATCAATTCAGAAGTGATGTATGGTGGAAAACCACTTTATCATGGGTCTATTCAGAGGTAACAAAGTAATGTCACAAAAGAACAAGATGATAAAACAAAGGACTACAGATCAGAATCAATAAATTGAGGGAAAACAATGTTTTAAGGTATATTATGTTGTATGTGCAGGTTCACCTAGTCCAAGTAGCATATACAAGTGTGTTCATAGAAAAAAAAGAGTGTATATGTATGCAAGCACTTTCACAAGAGGAAAAGCACGTATGGGACGGAAAATTAAGGAAAATTAAAATTAAAGAATACCAAGGGTCGATACCATGGTATTAGCCCATAATATTGAGCAGAAAAATGGTTACTTGATCCCGTCTAAGAATACCACAGCTTCTAGTGTGTTGTTTTGGTGGTATTGCAAAAGGCTCTCAGTATATAAGGAGGTGAAGATCAAAGTGTGGGGAAGAGAAATCAATGAATATCTCATGAAGAGTTAGATCAAAACTAAGTATGCATGTTATGGGTTTTTAATGCTTTGCTTGATCTGAACTAAGTATGCACCAGAGTGTTTGATGACATCTAATGATGGATTAGGATAATAAGACCTTAAATGACTTATCATTGTATGATATGATAATGGATAGTCTATATTTGATTGCTAACACATGTTTTCTCCTTTATATGCTATTGGAACAGGGCCCCCTATAGTCAGTTTTGGGAAAAAAGTGCAATTTTTGGGGCAAAAAGCCCAACTTTTTGTTATGTAAAGTGTAAAGTCTCCACAAGTTGTGGTTGCAGACTGTGTAGATAATAAGTGTCATAAAGGTATTTTCCCTTCTTTTATGTAAGTTGTGTTAGCTTGTATCAGCCTACCCATGGTCCGCAAACCATGTGATTATATAAAAATGAGATTCTTAGAGAGTCTAAGGTAGTTCATTTAAGTTGATAGTTGATGATGATGAGTCATTGAAAGTGAAGAGCGAAGAGTCTTAGAGTAGAAGAGAGGATGTACAACTCTGTGTGTAAAGGCCTAGAGTAGAGTCCACAATTAAGTGTGTGGACCCCTACAGTTGAGTGCGTAGGGTAGTCTTGAGTCTGTAGTAAATCTGAAGCATTAGTAGAGAGATTATTTTGGAAACATCTATGTTTTTTCCATTTACTTATGTTATGAATGAATGCGTTTATGTTATGAAATATTGGGTTTATGATTTAATACTGTATTGATGCGCGATTCTGCATGGTTTACATTTTCATATGAATGCAAGTAATAATATCTATTTACACGAAGAATATCTTAATGGATGTTAAATTTATCAGACACTTAAGTAGGCCTGGGCAAATAAAAAACTAAAATAAAAAAGGCAAGTAAGTGGTTGATTCACCTGTTTAGGGTCTGTGAAAGACCGTCATTCACCTTCGAGAAGGTCTAGAGGCTGATAAGGGGAATTTATATTGGTAAGCCTCAAGGGCTTATTTACCTTTAGAAAGGAAGATTTACGGCATAAAACAACATCATAATCATCTCTATGTGTAGAAGCTTGGTTCCAGCATCTCCCCATACTGCTTTGGGTGAGACTTCAATCCGCACTTCGCGGATTGATGCCGAAAGGGCCATTAGTGTAGGGATTTGTTTGGAAAACTTAACTCTGAACCTCGGTCAAGGCCCACTAAGCCAACAAATGGTTTCATTTCTGGGACCAGGATCTGCATAAAGATATGTGTGATGTCGCATCACTGGAATCCAACAAAGAAGGAAATTTAAGTTTGGTTGGATAGAAATATCTACGAATTTGCAGCGCAAGAAAATAGAAATCCGCGATTGATGAAAGAATAGTGGTTAGACAAGTATTTGTACACTGATATAGATGAAATTTTCTTATTTTCCTTCTCAAATGAGCTATTAGAGTGGATTGTGAAATTAGCAAACGGTCAGGCAAGGTGGAGACTTGACGGTTCGATAGTGTTGACCGCGGAGTTAGTATGGAAATTGGAAGCCTCTGAAGGTAATATCGCACGTGTTGTCGATCACTTGCTTGACCATGTCCTAGGAGGATTTGTAACATAATTCATGGTCAATACCTTAGTCAGCTACAATGAATTAGAGCGACACTTCTTCAAGCGACCGTGAGGTAAGTTTTTAAGATCTTTGAATACTTGGATTAAAATGCTCTTGTGTGAAAAGAGGGTTATGAAATTAACTTGATGTTTGGAGATACGCGAAGTGGAAATATCTTCAGGGATAGAGGAAAAACAAGCCTTGAATATAGCCCACTGATTGAACCTCCTCTAAGCGATGACGAAGGAGAAGTACAAGCTTCATCACCGAGCGTTTTCCAGTTAATAAGGCAAGGGTTCCTGCAAATTCCCCATCCACCCACACCACCTCTAGCCTCACCTCCACCTCATACACATTCGCCCACATCGCCACAACCTCCACCACTGCTCAATATGGCCAATTTAGTAAAATTGCCCATTTTTAAGGTCTTGGGGAATGAGGACCCGGACTAGTTTTGGTTCATTGCAAAGGTTGTATGGGAAGCCCATGGAATTATAGGTGATTAGATGAAGAAAAAAATGTTGGTCACTACTTTACAAGAGAGCGCGCTAATGTGGTACATTAAGTACTGCATCGATAACCTTACAGTTGCGTTGGTAGACATTCAGACTGCGCTAAATAAGGAATTTCGTAGACCCAAGTCTGAAGCGCAATTAATTGTGGGATTCAAGGAAATCATGATGAAGCTTCACGCGACACCGTGGGAGATGGATTAGATATTGAAATGAAAGATCCATGAAGCTAACATGAATCTCACAGATGGGCAGCACCACGAATGGTTTGTGGCTTTTCTCTTTCCTCATTTAAGGGTTTCTTTATCGTAGTAAAAGATTGGGACCCAGGCGGAAGCCTTGGAAATTGCAATGAGATTGCATGAGACACTGATTCAAGATCTTTCTTTGGGAGTTCAACAAATTCACGCAGAGCTATAGGAACTTTCCATAGAATTCCAAAGTCTAAAGAAGGACAGAGTGGCTCAGCTAGAGGTGTGTGAAGAAGTCTGGTGTTTGAAATGTAAGGTTCAGGGGCATGATAAAGATCATTGCTTTATCTTCGTGAATTATGTTGCAGGGGGGGGATGTGGTGCGCTATCTATCAGGTAGCCAGAAAACATGTGACAAACAATTGTCACTTACTGGAGAAATTTATGTAGACACCGCAACAACTCTTTTGCAACTACTACAAATCAGTAAGTCATGATGAGCACAACTCCCATAGCTACAAGTTGATGATGGAAATAATGCCCATGTATCGAATGCAGACGGAAACTCGGCCTCTGAATCAAGGCATTGGGGGAGCGCGCAGAGGATATCAGGGTCACGGATGAGGCCAAGGAAAAGGAGGACCTACGTGAGGTCAGGGGAAAGTTATTTAGTATAATTGTGGAGGACCAAGACACTACGCATGAGAGTGCATGAATCCAACGTGCCTGTTGTGCTGATACTGTACTCAGTTTGACCACATGACAAAAGAATTCCCTGTACTCATAACTAAGATGCGTGAAAAAGGGACACAGCCTCAACATCCTACCCAGAACCTACAAATGATGAGGGATGAACCCCACGAAGAGGATTCTAGTGTGAATATTGTACTGCGAAGTGAAGCGACGACTAGTGAAGATAAAGGAAAGTAGCTAGAAGAATGTGAGTGGGCTCGAAAAGCTCCAGAAAAGGAGGTTGGGTTTGATTTGGAGCACACGAAATGAACTTTTATGGAGGTGAAGAAAAGCTTCATTGAGGCCACTACCTCAGGAAGCCAGGATAAATTATCCAAAGAAATGGACTCGTCTATGCTTACTACCTTTTTGGAGACTTGTATGAAGCTGCTACGTGATAGCAAGACCACGAAGGGATTACAAGAGTTGATCAATAAATTTGCTGGTAAAGAAAATGCTCTTGAGGGACTACGCGTGGTCGGGAAAATTGGTAATCATAAGGCAAGAACAAGGCGTAAGATGAGGCTCACCACGCAAATAGGTGAATACAAAATGGACAAAGTTATCCTAGATCTTGGGTTAGATGCAAATGTTTTTCCTAAGTAGGCATGGGAGAGGATGGGGAGACCTACACTACAATGGTGTCTGATTCAATTGAGAATGGTGAATCAACAAAATATTATCCCCATGGGAAGATTTCAGGGAGTGATAGTAGATATCGATGGCATGAGCCTGTTGGCTGATTTTGAAGTGATAGAGATTGTCGACGACAACAATCCCTACCCCATGCTCCTAGGAATCGATTGGACTATTGACATGAATGAGATGATTAATTTGAAGAAATGGATCCTGTAGAAGGACCGCGCTATACTGAACCGTTATGCAATTATGAAAGTGATGATGATTTGGACCAGATTTATAAGATAATGGCACGAGATCAATATTGGGAAAACCTAATAATAGATGGGCGTATTACATGGGATCGCGAAAGCTCTTGCACATCAAATTCAGATGAGGAATTGGAACACTGGTAGAATCGATTGCACGAAGTGTCTCCACTGCGCTATAATATGATGACTAAATCATTGTGTTGTGTATCATTAAAGGTAATAAGTCTCCCTTATTATGATGGTTTAACTGATGTTGATAAATTTTTGGATGCATTTGAAAGGTAAGTGCCAGAGAAGCATCGCTTCCAATCCTTGGACTTAGCGCGCAGCCTACAAGATGATGGGGTACACATAAAGACAACTTTGATGGATGGTGCGAATATAGATAGATGATGTGATTACAGTTTGGTCGCCTGAAAGTGTGACTAATAGAGAAATATGATGGGAGAAGTGATCCATGTGATCACTTAGTAAAATGGACCGATGCTTATGGAGTAGAACCGAAACCTAAGTGGGTTCATTTGTTTTGTCATACATTGGATGTAATACCAATGAACTGGTACTTGGAGATAGAGCTTTGTTGCAACACTGATGAATGGGTAATTTTGAGACAGGGGATTTTGATGACCTTTAATTTTGAGGATGGGTTTGAATGCATTGATGAAGAATTGCATGAGGTCAAGGAAATGATCTTTAGAATACCACAGGATCCTCTAGATTTGATTCAACTGGATTGGACCACCCAACTAAGCCATGCACTAGAGTTATACAATGTGACTATTGAAGAAGAAGACAAGGATCCAAGGAACATTAATATCCCAGAGGCCGAAGGTCACTTTGAAGTTGAGGGGCCATAGATAGAGAACTCGGATGTCATTGCACGACTGAAAACTAGAAAAGTGAAGATTGGGATGAAGGTAGAGCTGAAATTTGTGAAGATAGGGGACTACTAGGATGATGCTATGGTAGATAAGGTCGTTGAGTTGCTCCACGAGTAATAGGATTTGTTCCCTACAAAGTTTATAGACCTAAAGGGGAAAATAGGTGATTTAGGAGTGATGAAAATAATGTTGAAGCCAGACATGAAGCCTATCAAGAAGAGGCCATATCACCTTAACCCTACGTACAAGAAAAATGTCTACTTGGAGTTGGACAAGATGTTGGCGAGTGGTATTATTGAACCAATGGAGGAGTCCGATTGGGTAATCCCCATGGTAGTTTAGGAAAAGAAGCAGAAGGATGAGATAAGGATATGCATAGATCTCAGGAAACTAAATGACACTTGTGCTCATGATCCCTTTCCAACCCCATTCATGGATGAGGTATTGGATAATTTTAGTAGACAAGAAGCATATTCATTTACTGATGGGTTCTCTAGATATCATCAGATCAAGATTGTGCCGGAAGATAGGAATAAGATGACCTTCACGACCAAGAGGGGATTCTTTTAGGATACCACAATTCCTTTTGGACTTAAGAATGCACCAAAAATATTTTCTCGCGTAATCATTGTGGCATTCAAAGAGTTTATTCACAAGTTTTTGGAGGGTTACTTGGATGATATTGGAGATAAGGTAAGGGATATGACCACAGAACTGCTACAGCAATTTGAAAATTAGCAAAATAAAGCTTTGGTCGCTTTACAAAATGGGTTTGCGTGAGCTACAGATCCAAACTACTCGACTGTAAGCAGGTGTAGGGGAAAGTAGCATAATGTCAACTAGTTTGTCTCTAGGAACCACTCAAGCAAAAGAGTTGGTTCGATCCTTGGATCTTCAAGCAGTCGCACTATTGGATGGACCTTTGACCACAGAGGCAGAAGCTAAGAAGGCTACTGTGAGTGCTCTAAACAATATTGGTTTGAAGTTGGCCTCACTCCTGAGTGAATTCCTTCACACGCTATAAATAGGTGTGATTGCAGAGCTGAAGGCTTGAGAGCAGCATGCACTGAGCATGATTAGCGAGAAGAAAGTCAACAATGAATAGATATTCATTGAGAATACAACCACACTAGAAGCATGGAAGAAGGTGCAGGAGAAGAATGAGTGTATTGCAATAGTGGTAGTCAAAGCATGCAAAACCGTTCCGAATGTAGGTTTTAACCGCGTACATAAATTACTTGCATATGAATTCTAAAACACATAAAATAAACAATGTGAGAGCATAACACATAAAACACATATACACAGAGATGTTCCCCTGGATCCAAAAACCGAGACTACCAGCTTGATTTTTCATTATGTTCCTTTCAATGTTATAATACATATTTATACATGCTGAAGTATCCAATATCGTGGACCGAAAAACTATCATGTCCAATACCATGGACCAAAAACCATCGCATCCAAAAAACATGTGTGAAAATCATGCACAAAACCATAGGTGGGTTTGGCCAACCTAACATAGGGTTACAGTACACCTCAAACCCCCTGTGACCCC